>JBBPMK010000248.1:0-33205 GCA_038090295.1 Boletus semigastroideus
GGGGCGTGGCATTGGACGAGGATACAAGGCTATTAAGGGCATTTGCGGAGGCGGTTGAGGGGGCCGTGAGAGGTGGGAAGCAGGACGCGTTGGGATTGGATTGGGATTAAGCCCGATACTGGAGAAAATCACGATGTCATCTCTTATTATTCAGCGGCAGTGACTCTCGTTCCCACCGCACAAGGTCTACTCATTAAGCGGAGCAGGGCGTATTTATCTATCGGTTCGTGGAAGGAAGCTTTAAACGATGCAATCACGGTGTGTTCGTTCGTCTCACGCTAGTAAGCTGATATTGATAGTGCCATCAGCTGATTGAGCTTGATCACTTGTCCCCATGGGGTTGTGAGAGAAAGCATGCTGCACTACACGAAGGAGGCGATTATGGAAATGCGATCGATGCATTTGAGGTCACGCTTTCAAGGATGTCAGAGTCATCCGACCCAGAGATCCTTGGTGAAGTTCTCGGCACCATTCACAGTTCCCTTGCTGATCATGCCTTGCAGAGCGCTATCATCAGTACGTAACCCCAGGAGAGTCAAGAAGAGCAATCCGAAGGGCCATTGAAGACGCTATCCGTGACTCGCCGCGTGTCCTTATTAATACCCGCTCTGGGCGGCTTATCGATAAATCCGCACAAGCCGCTGCTTTTGAGTTACTCCCTGGGATAGAACGCCTCCCGCGAAGGAGCTAAACTATGAGAAATTGGGAACGAGGAGCCCTTGGGTCGCGAATTAGGATGCAGTACTTGGGCTGGAGAAGCCAACTAGTTCGAGAGGGCCAAGAACGGGAAGAAGAACTGACGACGAACCAACAGGAAAACCCCAGTGATCCTGATGCGATGGAGGCAGACTAGCCACTGACCATAGCTCCTGCGAGGACTCCGCATTCCCACTGTGCTTTCCAGCACGTTCATTACGCCAAGTCTGTTTCTTGGTGAAATCAACAAGCTTCGGGGAAAAGAACCACTTGGCACCTCTGGATATGACTATATCTACGGACGATTTGATGTGCTCGACACTCGTGATGGTTCGAGCAAAGATGGTGTGAAGAGGGCACCGATTGACATGTCCATCATCTACAAGATGGGTAACCCTGAAGTGCATCAATGGATCAAGGCAGTCGAGAAAGAGACACTGAGCACTGCTACCAGCGGCGATTCCAGCATACCTGCCAAGACGCCGCGCACTGCTACCCAGGGCAATTCTGGCGCGCCAACCACTGAGTGTGAGGTAAGTCGTCCGCGCCGCCTCTATGCGTACGGCGGTGAGTAACATGTTGAGTAGCTTGGGGAGATCAAGGCTCGCCAGACGAATATCGTCGGATACGTGACGACGGAGGACATGTCGCTCGTGCGCGGCGAGGGTTTTGCGATCAGTGGGATTCCCGTCGTGCAGTACATTGGGCTGCGCAAGCAAGCATTGACGTGAGCGTTGTGGCTCGGATTTGTGGTTTGGTTGTCTAAGGTTTGGTTGTCTAAGCGTTGGGGTAGACTGTTCGGTGGTGTTGGTCAAGATGAGAGATAGGGACGGGATGACACGTTGGGCGGTGTACTTGGAGCTGTTGGATTCGTAGGCGATGTGGCCTGCGGTTCGAACGACGGTAGACCGATAGTTGGCCACCCGAAGCATGAATGCTGACCTGATGTTGCAACCACCCTCAGTTGACGGGCGCACAACAACATTACTCACGCTAGGGCGTTCTTGTCTGTCAAGGTGCGTGTACGTCCCTTGGGTGGTGGGTGTCGTTGATGTAATGGGCGCTGCAAGGGGGGGACTCGGACGTTGATGGAACCGGACAATTCGTACGTCGTCCATGAACCTGCGTAACTATCTCACTCATTTTTTTTCATTCAGGGCTCAAGAATATAACAAGGAGGGTGGATCTCATCAACGACGAACTGCGTGGCATGAAACGCCTCGACCTCTTCGAGTGTGCAGTCGGACCGAGTAAGCAAACCGGACGGGGGACTTTGAGGTAGCCGTTTCCGTTTGTGTGCCTGGTTCTTCTCGATCAAGTTCACGCTTTGTGTCATCGCGTCTGGGACGGCACGGGAGCTTATTGCATGCAATACTAGTCAGTTCACTTCAACGACAGACTCATCTAGGACGTGGCTGCGCGTTGTGGTGGCATAGGATGCGTCGTGCTGTTCGCGTCACTATGCATCTTGGTGGGGATAGCGTCGAGCTCCGTAGACAAAAGCACTCGACTGATTGTTTGTTAGCTAGCAAGGTGGTGCTGATCAGAGATGATTCCATTTGATCTATATCATGTGTTGCATCCATGTAGTACAAGAGCCCGACTGGGAGAATCACGCGCGACCTCTTCTTCTCAGAGGTTCACCGTCCATATCAGCATCTCCATCAGCATCCCCACCAACACTTCCCTCCCTTGTTCTCTTGCACTTCCGCTTCTGCTGCTGTCGGGCGTAGTCTCCAAGCTTCCAATGGCTTCCTCGTCGCTCTGCGATCTGCCGGGCCTGTCAGTCAAAATGTGTCATCCGACAATCCACACAGTACACAAACGCCTCCAACAGCTCCGGCCGGAGACCTTTTTTCTCGTACAATTCGTTTGTCTCCTTCCACCGTCTCTCGTCTTCTGCCCTCCGCTCCGCCTTCAACCATTCCGTCCGCACTTTGCGGTCCCTTTTCGGCATGTTTGCTATCCCGTCCCACAGTTCCTGTTTCTGCTTCATCTTGCCGAGCAGAAACGTCTCGAGGTATTCGCGCGTGACAGCCAACTCGCGCACGTCTGGGTTGCTTTTTCGAGCTGGGTTCCGGTGCGGTGGAGGAGGCATCGGCCTTCGGTGATGTGGGTCTCCATGGAGGGGATCGTGTTGAGGAGGGTGGTGAATTGGCGGAGGGCGTCGACAACCATGTAGTGGGTTGATGCGCCTTTGGGGTAGTCGACGTCACCGAAGCCGTCGTCTTGGTCTTCTTCTTCTTCCTCTGCACGCCACCCGGGGTTGGAGTCAAACGGTGAGCGGCAATCGCTGATGCTAAAGTCAAGACAGGGCGTACCTTTGAGATCCTTACGGCCAAAAGGCGTTCCTAATACCAACGAGACCGAAGGTGTACCCTTGCGGGGTATCTTGAGAATGATTCGTTGGGAGGGGACGTCCGAGGCAGATCCTGAAATGTCCGAGTCTGTCTCGCTGTGGTCAGGTGCCATGAGCGCGTGAACTTGAGACCTAGGAAGAACGGAGAGATGCTTACCTGGGGACTGGAGCGCCCTTAGGATGCTTTTGTACAAGTTTGTGGATGATGTCTTCAGTCTTGCCAATGGCGCGAACGACTTCTCGCTGCAGTACACAACGTCGGCGTGAGTGAGCAAGGATCAAGGATGGATCGCGTGTGCACACCTGGACAAGGGACTGAAGTTGCGTGCGACTGAGCTCGCGAAGCTTTGGGCTATCCAACGCGAGCGCCACGTTGTGCTGGAGAAAATCGCCAATATCGGAATTGTAGGGAGCACGTCTAGGTGCGTGGTCCTTGCTCTTGTTCACGGGTTCTAGACACAAGGGTTGAACCCGGCTGGCAGGCGCCAGCCCCGACACAAAGCAGCACGAGGTGATGTCTCACCACTGCATTGTCTGTCATGTTCTGGGTCCACATTTGTGAAATCCGCCGAGTCTCGGGATTGTCCACTTGAATGACGTCCGACCGGTTAGCCTCGATAGATCGAACCATTTTGTATGTAGTGCTGCCTCAAAATACGATGTCAGTCGTGCTGTGTTTTACCATCGGTTTAAGCTCAGGGACCTGTGTATGTGCGTTGTCGTATCTGACAGAAATTGCGGTTGCTTTGACCTTGCCCCAAATTGGGACCCTCGATTGCTTACATGACTGCTGTGGGGGTAACACTCGTGGTGGTATTGTTCTCATCTACGGTCCACTCTGACGCGATTTATATTGTAAACACACACCTAGGTGGCCTGAAATTATTTCCTTTCCTCCCATCCATCAGCATCAGCGACCTTTTCGAACTCCAACATTACATACGATCATGGTTCACGTTCGATCGACAGGAAAGGCGAAGTCTGGGGGTCAGAAAGCAGTCCCGAAAATCAAAGCGATGGCCCCAAAGACGTCTACGACGACGAACAATGAAGATCTGAGTGAGGCAGCTCTCCGAAAGCTGTCTCGATCCAAGCTACAGAAGCTTGCCAAGGTATGCGTCGCGCTCCCCCACCCACCCCGAGGCTCGTGCTCACGACACACAGGCCCACAACATGAAAGCAAATCTGAAGAGTGAGAATATTATCGAACAGTTATCGAGGGTCCAGGTACCCAAGAGAACAAGGTAAGCGGGATTGCTCTCTGGATACCTGGACCCTCAAATTGCTGATAATACTTTCACACTTCATATTTGCTTTTTCCACACAACACAGACCCGCCGAGGATGATCCTGAAGAGGGACCATCACGAAAGCGATCAAAGAGAGAAGTTGCGTCTGAAGAAGCTGCAACCTTACCTCCCGGGAGTCAACCGGCGTCCCAAGACGCCAAACCCAGCCACGCCGAGACAAGTACCCAAGATAGCCACGCCAATCGTGTAGATCGATCAGGGCCAGAACTTGGGCCATCACTTCCACGGTCGACATCTCCAGTGCGAGAAGCACCCACCGCGCTCTCGTACGACCGAGATCTGTTTAGCGGCACGGAATCCGAGATGACGGAGGAGGAACAGCGGGACTTCGACACGCCTGTTTCATCGCGCGGAGAAACGCCTCCCGCGGCAAATGCCAATGACCTCAAACGCTGTGTCACGATCGTGCAGCAAATTTCTGAACAAGACGTCGCCCTACTGGGTAAAGTAGCAGATATACGGGAGACTGCTGTGAAGCTGCGCAAAAAAGCAAGAGACGTTCGGGACCTCGTCAAGGCAGAGAGTGGGCGAAGAGAGAGGATGGAAGCTTATTTCCGATATTGGCAAGAGATCGAACCGGCGTGGGACAGAAAGTGGCTGTATGAAGAAATGAATCAGGACGAGTCAGACTCGGCTGGGTCGGTGTCAAATAATTCGCGGGCGTGGCGGTTGGCTAACTTCTCTCGTACAGGGCTGCTGGGCCATCGACCTTGCTGGGAGATGATCAACCGTAAGTGACTGGGTATATGAACGAACTTCGTGCCGAGTCCTGACCCATTTTTATCAGACCCAGATCAATGGTACCGCCTGAGGATGTGAAACGAAGGAAACAGGCGATTCTCGCAAAGCAACAAGCAGAACAACGCGAGCTAGAAGCCTGTCGTTAATTTGGATACGTACTTTACTTGACCTGGTCCTCGTCCTTCGTCATGACAATGGTTAGCAAATGTAATCATTATTTAGACAAGTAATAGTCATGATACCACTTCTTTGCCAATCACCGTCGTCGACCTTTACCGTTCACTTTCAAACAGACATGCCTTTTGGCCTCACATTGGGAATGAACGCGCCAATACTCTCCAAGTCCGTACAACTTGGCCTTTTTCCAAATTTTTTTCTGGCTGACGGAGCCGTTTTCTTCTTCGCAGAATGCGATACAGGACGAGCTCATGAAGCGGGGATTCAGTCCTGATGCTGGTCAGTCCACCAGTGCCTCTTCCATCCTCCAAAACGCTCATCAAGGCGGTCATTCAGACCCGGTCATGGCAGAGTATATCACTATCATGATCATGAATAACAAGACTGCTAGTACGTCGTCGTGTCTACTTTGGGGGTGGGTGGATCTAGACTGACGTGGTCTGCCACTACACTACAGCTCAAATAACATCTGACCTCGAGGATCGTAAGCACTATATGCTTTTACGACCAGTTCGCGCCCAACTAACTCCTTTTTTTTCTTCGTTCCAGTAATTGGAACAGACTTTGGTTCGTGCGACCTTTCTCCCAACTCCCTATTTTTGTATCATTACTGACCGTCATCCATTTTCCAGATCCCAGTTTCACCGATTGTTTATTTGTCGAAGCAGCTAAAGGAGCTCCAGAGTCGGAAATACCACTAGCATCATCGTCTACATCAGCTTCACTCACGTCAGCGACCACCTCAAAACCACATGCCACATCTGAAATCCCTGTTCACTCACCATCCTCGACAACTGATCACCGACAACCATCCAATTCTCGCCCTGCCGCGCAAGGCGGTGCCCCACTCTACCAACAAGCGCTCTCCTCAACCCTTGGTCATGGGCAGAAACGAACATTTCTGCTCGATACACATTGACAGCTCTTGAAGTGTCTCAACTAATGGCAACCACACACCGGTTTGTTGTCTGCCAAGTCCTTGACGCGCGTGCGATGTATGTCGAAATGAAGGAATTATCTGCCCAGGTCGTCCGCGATGTCTTGCGCCAAGAGTTTGCTCTCTCAGGTGCTGAGCAACTTGTGGACAAGATTGTGCACATGGTGTTGCCCCGGGTATTTGAGGCACTCGACCGGACGACAGCCATGGACACGACACCGCAGATGGCCAAGGTGGCGAGCGAAGCAGTCTCCCCGCTCATCGAGGCGCTTGCACTGCTTGACCTTTCTTCCCCCGATCTGGGCAAGGTGGCATCGTTCCGCAAAACACTGGCAGGAAAGCTCGCGGCGCTCCTGACAGAGCTCTGGTGTGCATATTTGGGAGTAGCCTTGGCAGATGTGCGTAGAGGCAGGCCAGGGTCTACGTTGACAGTCACTCCTAAACCAGTGTTTAACCTTGCTCCACGTGGCCGGGCACCTGCATCGACCTTTTTGGCGCCTCGCACCCGTGAGCTGGACGACTTTGTCCGAATGGAGTTGGGTGTTCCGATGCACGGTGCCGATAACCTGCGAGGGAACGTGTTTGGTATGCGCAATGTTTTGCCTGGATTGGAAATGGAGGAAGCTGTGATGGGAGGGTCTGTGGACACAACATTTGGTGACAAGGTGGCGGTTATCGTCGAAGCGATTCGGGATGGGCGAATGGCGCGGGTACTGGCACGGGCGTGTGCTGGTGTAGAAGCATGAACACCGAGGGGCTAGAGGCGGGGGTGTTCAATCTTGTACATATACCTATGTGTATATCCTGTACTTCTTTCATACCAAGACGAAGCTCCACACACCAAGTAGAGTATATATGTATAACAAATCAAAGGCATGCAGTTTTCAAAGGGGGAAACTAGCCAAGTGCTTCCGACGGGAGTGGATCTCGACAAAGGGCCATGTTTGCTAGCAGACTTAGTCGTCTGGAAACGGCTGTAACTTGGCTACCAGTTTGTTTGGGCATTTTTTTTACCCGGACATATGGCTTCTGTTTTTTGTACAGGGGAGGTGAACCCCGAAAGGAACAAGAACTTGTGCAAGGTGCGAGTCAAACTTTCCCAAGCTACATATCTCTGGCCATGGCCCTTCCACACCTTTACATGGCCATCACAGCACCGTCTCTCCGAATTGTGCACAACTGGTTAGTACTTGCATTCAACTCCCGGGGTATCGCCACCGCCTACTGACGTGGCAGCAAAGCAATGTAAAACAGTGGTTGGGTTGTCCGTAAATTTATCCGAGATCAACTGGGTTGAGGCCACTCCGCACACCTCCTCCGGTGCTCTAACTCGATCCCAAAAGTAGTAAAGTAGTAAAGGTCAAGGAACTATGCCCACCTGCGAAAGTAGATGGTGTACACTGTACATACATATCAGGAGGCAGATAAATCTCATTCATGAAAACGCTGCCTGTCGGACATGTCATGAGTCCTGGTCAATGAGCCGGCGCTTATGTGGCCGCCCAGAGTCTTCATGAGAAGAATAGACTACCTCCTGTTCTCGTTTTTCGGGTCGAGAATGCATAAGGGAGCCTGAGCCTTCTCCAGCGGTAGCAGGGTGCCTAGTGTAGAGCAGCATTTGTGTGTTGTGGAAAATAGGATCAGGTATTTGCGCATCCGGGGTTTTGAAGTCTTTCTCCGTCAGTATATGACCCTGCAGAATTCTCCCCATGTGCGTCTCAGCAAAGGGTAGGCCCCCCCGCCGAATCGCCAGTAACATCATCACCGAAAGCAGTGGTGAATCTCCGATTGCATTTCCAATCTCTTGGAGAACATCAGGGGTAACCAGGTTGCGTCGAACCGCGGTGCAGACACTGTTGGGCAGAATGGTCGTTTCTATTCCCAGAAAACGGCGTAAACGGAGGTATGAGCCATAGTCTCTGAGATAGAGCTGTCCCGCGAACAAATTCAGCTGGTCGATGAGATCCCAAGGTGGAGTCCAATCAGCCGGGAGTTGGGGGATGGAATAGAACCTGAGATCGTTGGTTGGCTTCATGCGTTCAGACGTGCATGGCGTGTACACGTGGAGGTGGACGAATTTGCTATTCCTGATGTCTGGCATCAAACGATCGACTTCATATGGGCTCAGAAGCACGAGCACGCGATCGCGACCCATTCTTCCGGACAGAATCCACTGCACAGGGCGGAGATACTGACCCATAATTCCCTGAGAAGATGCGGGTTCGACGGTTCTGCAGAAATTTACCGTGGCCAAGATAAATGGGCTGTAGACATGTGAATTACTTCTTGCTGCAAAGCTCTCCCCGAGAGTCGTGAAAGCGGGAACGAAGGCACTACTGGATGGAGAGAGATACCCGGATTGTACGAATATTTCGAGGTCTCTGTGATTGCAATGTCCCAGTGGTCTTGTGTTCTGCAGGCTTCGCTCTCCCTCTCGTTCCCGTTCGATCTCGCGGCTAATCTCCCTTTCTTGCTCTTCCTCCAACTGTGCCTCGGGAAGTTGTAGAACTCCAAGGTTAATGCAATGTTGTTGGATCTCTGGGTGGTCATCCAGGAGAGTCGAACAACTTGGAGTGTTTTTTGGTTGGAATGGCGCATAGAGATCGGTCAGTGATTTAAATTCTGGTTGAAGCCATGTCGTCGTCAACTGTTCTCTCATGAGCTTGGTTCTGCAGAAATGGGACCAAGCATCGTATCGGGACTTGTGGTTAATGCCCTGTTGCGCCCAATAGGGAGTCCAATGCTTGGTGTCAGCCCAGGACTCGTGTATTGCCCAACACAAGATATCGGTTGTGGTGACCGGGATACTTTGTTTCTCCTTGCATGCGATGACACGGATGCTCTGGTCAACTTCCAGGGGTACGAAGAACATGATAGAGTGTCCGTTTCCGAGCTTGCGCATCCGCATGCACCCTACCAGAAATTGAATTGTGAGCCATTCGTTGGACAATGCAAGAATCCCTTCTTACCTTGAACCAAACGATCTTTTGTAACTTTCGGACCTAGCGTTACAGCAGCCCGAAATCCAGAAGGGAATTTGAGATCGGTCCCACGTGTATGCGCCTCGTCTAGGTAAATAACACATCGATCGAGCTGCTGAGAAAGCGGAGATGATACCAGGGAGCGCTGGGTACCATCCTTCGTGAGCACCATCAACTCATCGTCCTCGTTAAAATATATTGCGCCATCAGAATTGGAGCTGAGGTTTAGCCACGCTTCCGCGAGCTGGTGATTGGAAAGGTCCAGGATCTGCGCACCAACGTCCAGGAAAACACGAATCTGGGGCTCCTGATTGACCATCATTCTTAGGAGGTCATGGGTAGTTCGTCGTTGGCCACCAGAATGAGATATTAACGTATAAGAGCTGTTTTCTGGCTGCAGAAGATTGGAAAGGGTTCTGGCATTGGATCCTCGCTGGTGTTCCAGGTCATGCTGAGAAATGGACGTAGGAAACAGATATTGTCCGTCATTGGTTCCCGAGCAGCCTGATAATAAGCTCGGCGGAACAACCCGGCAGCGAAGGTTCAAGCATCACTCACCAGTCACTGGACGATCCCGTGTCTCTACTAGATCCCAACTGGAAGTTGCAAGTTTCCGGGGAAACTCTTTGGCTTCACTCGGAAACACAACTCTGGAAAGGTAGAAATCCACCGCTCCTTGATTGCGAGAGAAATGCGGAAACAGGTACTTGTCCCACTTCTCCGAGGATCTAGTGTTGACATTTCCAATGTCCTGAATGCACTCCGGCACTGAGTCAGGGATATAATCTTGAAGCCATTTGGCATACTCCGAGGATGGGTCTTCCTGCTCCTGCAGAATTTGAAAAGAGGTTCTTAACTGCTCTTCGGTGAGACCGCCATAGTAATAGGATAGGCATGTCAGTATTATGGTTATATCCGGATGGCCAAACTCGGCCGTCGGTGAAGGTACATCCTTGGCTCGATAGGGGACGGCAAGCATGGTGCGCTTCGGGGAAAGGCCATAGTCGACAAGCCACCTCCGCTCAGCCAATGCGAATATGAGAACGTTGTAAGCAAATAGACCGCGAAGAAGTAATAACCAGTCCCAAAGAGTGCTTTGCCGAGCGTATTTCTCCACCATCTCCGCTGTCGGTTTGAAGACATCCTTCGAAGAGATGAAAGCACGAATCGCATTGCGAAGATGTTGATTACCGTCGATATCTCGAAGACTGAAATTGGGAAGTTGACCATCCATCACATCATCCAAAATCAATGATATCAAATGTTGGCGAGAGTCGGAGGCGCGCAGAATGCGAATGCGCGGGAATGATCCGGATAGACCAACTTCATATTCAATCGAGTCAGGAAAATCGTGAGAAAGGGATAGCGCATGCTTCTTCATCAACCTAAGGACCTGTTGGGTGATGGTCCATCGAACGGGATATCCTTCCATGTTCTGTTTGGGGCCAAGAGTATAAATCAATTGGAATCTGGGATGAAGGACCTCGTCGCTCTCGTCTAGAATGTCCCGAGAGTAAGATTGAACCCATGTATAAAGTTCCACGAATGCTTTATCACAAGCCCAGTCATCGAGATGCATAGGTTTGTACAACTCCAAGCTTGTGTCATTGTGATTGCACGGGTGCCTTGGTAATTGCCGCAGTACGCTGATCAGCTTGAGTGAAAGGACATGCTCAGGTTGCATCACCAGAATGCCACGATTGCGCATGCATTCGGACATGAGCTCGCGCATGCTTTCAAATTGTTGACGGCTATATCTGCTAGTAAGAGAGCGGGTAAATGGCAGGTGGTATACTGTCCTGTCGACAAGCCCGCCAAGACGATCAACCAGCAGTCGGAACATTTGGACCGTTAGGGCTTTCGGGACAATGACACGGACCAGCTGATTACCATCTGCAAGAGTGGCAGCAGTTATAGGCAGAATGACGGAAGATTTTCCTTCCCCCATGTTGACCTGCATCGTAATGTTCTGTCCAGCCGGTGGAGATATCATCTTGACTGCAACATCTCCCTGAATTCCACGGATAAGGAAGTTTCCTTGCAACTAAGATGAAATTTTCCTTAGCACGTGTTAGTACTCGATCTTATGCACCACACCTGGATTAACAGCCAGTCTGAGTACTCTTCAACATTCCACCCTTCGCATCCCTCGCTCTCCAATTCTCTGAGAAAATCCTCTTCGAGACGGCCTTGGGCAAATCGAAGTAATCTTCGAGAACGTTGGAGGTCCACCAGGAGCAACGCCAGCGATAAGAGACATCGCTTCCATTCAGCAGGAAGTTGTATTAGGGAAGTGGATGCGAGACACTGAAATAGTGTGCTCGGAGTAACGTATGGCCATTGGCCAGCCCATACGAGCGCCAGCCCGAAAGGGTCATCTTTTGGACCCAGTTCATTCTTCAGAATGGTCAAAGCGGTCATGTAGTTGTCCCTGCATTGTGCAAGGTGCTTCTGGAGTTCCTCGACGGTAGTCTTCTGTGCCGTCTGACAAGCCACGCGCTTGCGAGCGTGTTGTGCACTGTGGAGAAGACGGGCAACATACTGTTGTTGATATGTGGAGGTATTATTAACTGGAAGAGACTTGAATAGCGAATCCAATGCGAGGTTATCAGAATTGGGCGAGGTCCTGGTCTTCTGTGGTCCCAAGCCCGAGATTCGCGACTGGTGTGGGACCATTAGCTCGGGGGCGGAACGATCACAAAATAACTGAGCCAGTGTAAGTTGTACCGGTAAGCGACAGCTATCTTGTTCGGGAAGTGCTCGTTGGGATGATGTTTCTGGGCCAAAAGAAGTGCACGTTGTGGCACCTTGATCAGAAGAGTCAACATGTGCAACGCGGTCCTCTGAATCACAGCGATACCGCTCGGCAAAAATTACTTCAAATTTAGTTTTCAGTTCGTTCAGATCATAAAGACGAACTTCCGTCCCGGGAAGGCCGCCAAAAGCTGATTTAGATTGTGAACCAGTGCAGTCAGCTACAAATCCACAACTGTGTCAACATATGTCTCACCAAATGGCGTGCGTGCCTTGGCGAAAAAGTCCTGCAAGGCAGCCTTCAAGGAACTATTCAATGAGACGTGCTTCTCAAGTGCGACGAGCATTGCAAGGAAGTATTGCCAAGGGTCTCTCGCACGATAGAGCATTGTTGGGAGAGAGAATAATAAACGAAACAATTGATCCTTCCCGCGTGCTTCCTGTAAAATGTCGGAAAATGCTTGAACTAATGATGTGCCCCAATCCATCTGTGCCTCGGGATATTCTTTGGCGTCTTGTGAAGTGGAGTGTACTGGACTAGCCAAGGATGGAAGATCAAAAGATTCGAGGGGTGATGTCTGGACTTCTTTCGATAAGAGTAGGCTTGTGACATCGAGCTCCATCGAACAACCAAAATATTCGGGCGGACTTTCTTCGGCTTCAGCTGTGGAGACCCCTACTTCAGCAGGTGATGGCATCCGTGCCACCGGTGGTTTGGTGAAAATATCCACAAGGCAGATACTGGCCTGTAATTGATCGAACCACAAGTAAACAGCGAGCGATATGGTGTATGCAAAAAAGTCATCTTGGTTGACGGGTTTGGATTGCGCAACATCGACTGGCGTAGGTGGAGGACCAATAACTTCAAATGGGAATAAATATGCAGTTCGTAGGGTACCGACCATATCTGGCCGAGGTCGTTGTGGGGGATTAGCTGCAATACTTTGATGGTTGCTGAGAAATCTCCCTCTTTCAACGAGATAGTTGATTTCTTCTATGGCAAAGTGGAGCTGAGGGTAAAGTTTGTAGTAGGGAGAGAATAGAAGTTCTGGTTCCTCATGGCGAACGTCGAGCTCCATGACCGAGCGACACGCAGCTGACCGTAGGAGAGACAGCGACTCTTGGATGCCGGTCCTGCCTGTCAACGGATCAGGCCACCAGTCAATGCTAGTCTGGGCATGTAGGTGGGCGAGATAGAGCTTGCTCCTCCAGGTAACATAACCTGACAAACAACCCATGTCGGCGTCCACATAGTAGGTGTGGTATGTGAGCGGTAACGTGCGGGAATTGGCCGAGGCAATGTCGATGTCAATGTGAACGTGATCGTTTCGTTCTCTGCGTGAAACATGACCATCCGGTATGATGATGCATCTGTGGAAGAGTCCCTCCGCATGAGTATTCGGCCGGAGAACAAGTCGGTTCTGCAGGCCAAACAGCGTCCCGATGCATTGGTTCTGGTCGAAAACCATATCCTTGAAGTCGCGAGACTCGAGGTCTCCGTCGCTATTGACGAAAAAGAACAAGTTGTAACGAGGCAAAGCAACGGAGAGTTGTCGTAGGGATAACGATTGCGGATCATCGACGGGGATTATGGTGACCACGAGATTTTCCGAGACGTCAAGGCACTTCAAGCTACTCGAAACCATTTGCCAGGTTGAGCTTCGAATATCCACAAGGCATTCGCAACCTTTGTACATGCGATATTGCCCAAATGTCGCACAATCAATCCGCCAATTTCCCAAGGACTGTTCCCAAAGTTTTTTGAAGGGACGTATCTCGATGGTGGATGTGGACAGGTTCATCCAGTGAACGTGGCCATGGACGAATGACATCGGAAGGTCTCCATGCAGTTTTTCCTGAGGAATCACCTCCAAGATATCGGAAGTATCTCTATGCTGCGCCCGAATAACCAAATGACCACCTCTGAGTGCAAAGTGGATCTGGGCAAATTTGAACTAACAGATCGAGATTCAATATGTCTCGGGTACTTACTCGGTGCTCGGAGATCATGGTTAGGGTAGAGAAATCCATCCCTGGGAGATCGGATGCTATTACTAAGAAGGTCTGCTAGAAATATTGGTCACAATGTTAGTAACCTGCCGAAGTTCAAAAGACTCAAGCCTACATCACTGAAAATCCGTTTAAATGTGACATGTTCGCTAATCTCACGCGGCAATCGATCTAGTGGTTTACCGTCCACCAAAAGTGTCCCATTGAGTAGGTTAAGGTGCACGATCTGTGACCGCCCAGTGCAAGTTGCTGCGGTTTCGCTTGAGAGCCAGTACGAGTTCAAGTGTGGCAATAGTTGCCATCTGTGGGGACCGGGACGATACCCAGGCCAGACTCTGCGAATAGCAAGGTCAATCCCTCGATCTGATGGATCAGCCTTGATGAAATCCTTCAGAACATCCTCTAGATCGAGCGAAAGACGGAGATCTCGTTCAAGGAGCAGTCGTGAATATTCAGTGAGGCCTGGTTTAATGAAATAATTTAACGACAGTCCGAGGTTAGAAAAGTGAACATACTTCGGGAATCCGCAAGGCTGTTCGCGTGTATGAAGATCGCGCAAGAAAGTAGACAGTCGACATCCTCCACGGAACGAAGGACCATATGGGCTTTATCGGGACCTGCATCAAATGTGTTCCGACAAGTGGCGGCCATATCTCGCAAGAGCTCGTTCCGTTCGGTCTTCGTGGGTGCCATCATCACATCGTATAACAACTCTTGCACCCAGTAAAATGTCTTCCTACGGATGCGCTGGAGGAGTCCGATGGCTCGCTCAGAGACGTCTTCCCCTGGGCTCGATGCAAGCAAACGGGCAAGCAAGAGCGAAATGTTTCTCATCATTACCCCATCCATCGATTGCGCGCCAACGTCCACAAGCAAGCTCTCAAGCTCGTCCAAGATGACACAGCAGAAGGAAGAATCCTGTAGCTCTTGGTGCCACGTCCATTCTACCGCGTCGAGGTCTAATGGTCCAACCTCAGTGACTGCTTGAGCGAGCAAGAGATGAACATCATGACGACGGAAGTTCAGTGTCCTGCTACGCAGTTCCCGCAAGATGTTGAGCCATTGCAAGGAACCACCACAACGCAAGTGACCAAAGGCAATGAATTCGTGTGAAGAAAGATTATCTGGACATTCCCCTTGAGCAACTAAAACGTCGTTGGAGGCGTGAGAGGTTGAAGCGACATATTGAGATAACCGACGACTTTCGGATGGCAGTCGATAACAAAAGTACTCGTCACGTACTACCCCAGTGCGATAGTCTTTTGTGATGTCGTGGAATAAGTCCGATGGCTGTAGATTGCTTTGGGTACGACCGGTTAGGTAGACGCGATTGGTGATTGGTGACGTCCAGTGGTCGAGAAGGCAAGGTTTCAGCTTAGAAATATCGAGAAGCGGAACGTAGTCTTCTGTGCCCCTCTTTCTGAGCTCGGTGGTGAGGCAACGAAAGAAAGAGTCTCGAACTCGGACAGTTGCGGAGCGCCAAATATGAAGAGACAATGGGCATCGCAATTCGAAAACAGTGAATTCAGTACTTGGAGGTGCAGTACATCCGTATTCCGCGATATGATGCCAAAGATCAGGATTGTCGATATCATCATGGAATTTAACTGGAGAGTTGACGCGATAGCGAACCGGAAAGGTCTTTTTGCCGAATTCGTCCGAAAACACAGACCTTCCAGGAAGAGAACGGGATTGGCGAGATGAAAGGTATTGGTATATCCGACGAAGGCGGTGGAGGTCGATGGTATTGCGAAGGAGTGGTCTGTGCAAGAGCCCCACAGGTATCTCTGGAGAATAGTCGGCAAGCTTTGGAACATCACCAACAACCAGCTTATCAAGTGCGACCCATAGTTCAATGAATGTTAAGAGCATAATAGATAGATGTTCTGGGTTTCCGTGATACCTATAATGTGAGCTTGACAGGTATTTGTCCATCAAGATCTCGAGCAGGACACATGCCTGGTTCACATCCGTGACACAGGCAAGCCAGTCATCAATACCTGCCTCAACAGCCCGTTCGACGTCATAAAGGGCGATGAAAGGGTGTACACGGTATGCCTTGTCAAAGAACTCCCCCTCCGAAGCAAGGATGTCACGAAGAGTGCCACGGGAAGCATGTTCAGGGCTGGAGTAAGGCCCAAAGGATGTGGGTAGGAGATTCAAAATAGAGTTGTGAATGTGATCTTTGCTCAGCATGAGCGAGAGTTGTGTATCGCCGATGAGATCTAGTTGGGAGGGTCTCCACGACGGGGACAGAGACTGGACAGCCTTTACTCCCTTCCAGCGTGTCTCAAGAGTTTTCCGAAGAAACGCAACAGTCTCTAGCACCATGTCACGAAGCCAGTTGGGAACAGAACAATCCAGCTTCCTCGAACGTCGGAGGATTTTGACCACTGATGCATGCAGTAGACGGCTGGGGAGATTTGCAACAATGGCGTCCTTTGAGAGGCTACACATAAAGTACAACATAAATGCTTTGTAGCAGTTGCATCCAAGATCATCATGATCAAGGGATGTCTGGATTGCAACTTTGATCAAAAGCCAAAGCGGTGACCGATCAGGCCATGATTGAAGCCTATAATGAGAGCGGACACATCCGGTGACGTTGGGGACCTCAACCCTTCGACCGACAGTCCGCAGGACATTGGAAAGGAGCCCAGAGTTTACCCCAGCAGTACCTTCTAAAGGAAACCCGTGGCTAGTGGTGTCATCGGGGGACTGCAGGAAGTCTGCAAGCTCAGATCGGAAATACAGGTCATGGAAAACTTTATCTGGGATCTCGATGGCCCACTGCGGATATGAGTCTGCGGATGCCGAAAGTGCCGCAAACGAGTTCCAGGATGTCTCGAATGATCTGCACAAAGCACGGCGGTCCTGCTTCGTAAAAATAACCGCCGTATCCAGAGCTCGGTGCAAAAACGCGAGAATATCTACAACTTTTTGGTAAAAATCCTGCAGAATATTCGAGGGCATACCTCCTGTTTGCATGCCCTGCAACTGGGAAACAATGTCTAGGTCCTTAAACTGAGCAGGGGCTTGCAAACGACCAAGCATGCTTATAATGAACGTCCACTGAGGCTTGAGAGTGTCGTCAATCTTTTCGCGGTAACTACGTGCAGCAGCGTACACAGCGCGAGCCAGAAAGTGATCGTTCTTTACAGCGTGACCCCAGTCTGGCAATGCTTCGTGCTGGGCAGGAAGGAAGACATGCGTAACAGCGTACTCCAATTTGGTAGAATCGTAATCGAATGGGAAAATAGTGTGGATAGCGGGGATAGGCGTGGGGGTAGACGTGGAATCCACTGGCGCTCGGCTCGACATTGGCGACTTGTAAAGCGCCAACTTCGTCCCCATTTGCTCAACGCCACAAACGTTCCCACGAACCTTGCATTGTAGTGTCTTTCATTTCACTCGTATGCTCGCCAAGAGTTCACTGAAACTGGTCGATCAGTGAGAGTTGGTGCTGACTCTTGATCGACTAGTCTCCCGTGGTCGTAGTCGAAGCAAGGAACCCGTGTCGATCACTGGGTCAGACAGCGTTTCAAGTAGTCCTGACAACCTCAAATTCACCCGTCGAGTAACTTCCTGGCTATCGCCATCATCCACGACCAAGCATTGATCAGTAGGTTTTGATCTTCAAGTTGTCGAGTGCGACGCAAGTTGATAGCTCGGAAATGGTGCTAATGAATCCCGACACTAAGGCAGAAACTGCGTGCGTAACAACCCGAGATGGTGCCACTTGCCTGATTGTGGACTTGGACTGTCTCAGTGTCTATTCGCCTAATGAAGTTTGACGTCGCACATCTCTGTGCAGCACGTTCAATGGTAAATGGAGTTTCTTAGGTAAATGATAACGATCTTTGCTTGTCTCTTTCCAGATTATGCACTACTCTTCATTACTTGGTCATCTCCCCGGAAAGAAAAATAAGGTTCGAATGATCAGGAAGTACGGTGGATCCAACCTGATACCTCTAGGGAAGCAGTTGCCAGTGTGGTCGACTGCGGGGAGAGTCGGGGTCGGCAGCCCCAAGATTCAAAACTCTTTTGCCCCATAATCTGAGCTGTCGATAGCCAAAGGCAGATCGCGATCGCGTCCGTGCCCGACGTCAGTCCAGTCAGCTGGAAAATTTAGACAACGTGTGCTGTCACGGTGTGGAACTAAGTTGTCATACTCAGTAGCCAAGGACAGCCAAGGACCTGCCAAAGGCTTCAAACGTTCAAATTGAACCTCTCGCCAGCATGACGGTCATCGGCGCCTCGGATTCCCAAGTGTCCGATCATCTATCTACCCACTCGGGCTGCCAGGCAACTTGAGCGCCTTTGGCGATTCGATCGATCGTAGGCACGTTCCACTTTTTTTTTTGTTTCCACGCCGACATTTACATGGACAGCATAGGTGTTGGCGACTGTTTCAATAATAATGAAACTTTCAATTCCTGGCGTTGGGTGACCAAGCCGACTCCCAGGCGCCCTCTATCCACTGTCATACATACGATCCGGATCCCATGTGATCATGATCCTCTCTCGGCATTATGTGAATAGCTTCATTTCCACCGTCTCAACTATCGTCCGTCCGTCCCTATTTTTTCCTTGGGGATTCCATCTCGTCACCTTGGGGAAAATCACCGCTCATGTACCCGCGCATGATCGCATCCTGACTCACCATCAAGCGTAGTCAGAGACAACACACGTGTCATGCCCGGGCCATCGAAACTTGGTCAGAGCCTCAACACTAGCACGCATGCGCACAACTGCCAGCCGGACGCGTTCGCCACGCTGGCTTCCTACGACGGCGCGCATGCCACCTAGGATACTTACCCCGGGTAAACGCAGCACGAGCACGTTGGACGTACGCCGGCGCTGATTGGAAACGCACCGTGACGCCGCTCGCCTGAGAGATTCTCACATCATGCCATCTCGGCGTTGATGCTGTGCGCGTCATGAGAACCCCCCATCTTGGCTGTTCCGGCGACACAAGAGCGGGCGAGTCTACTGCGGATGGGAGTTTGTGAATGGAGGCTGGCGACAGGGTTGACCCGCCTATGATCCTCGGAGGAGCGATATCGACCGAATGACATGCGATGCGCTGCTATTAATACGTGGTCGACCCCGTCAGTGACTCGCCACCCCAGACGCCCCTGGACAACCTAGAAGATTGATGATCTGGTACGTCAAAATCATCCATTCATCATCGTGGGTGCAGTGCCTACTAAAGCCGAATGCTACAACGGGCGCAAAGTCATGGAGTCATGTGCCATATAATACAAACTAATATCTACAGCCTGACTATCCTTCTCCGGCCGGCGAACAAGAAAACAAGCGCTAGGTAGAGTAGAGATGGCGTAAACAAAAAAAAGTCATTTCGATCAACGTGAGCACATGGAAAAAGCGAGAATGGAGCCAATGGTGGAAATCCAAGTGATCACCGTCGAGGGCGGTTCCATGTAGATTATTTATGTAATATGTCAGATGTCAGAGAGAAACGATGCAGGCATGAGGTTACGGGAGCATGGGATTTACTTGGCAGGGCTCAGATCCATGTCCCCAGATAAATTTTCGTAGATGGCTCGTCATATGGGCAACGCAAGTCGCCAGGACGTCGTCAAATGTTCAGAGTTGGACGGGGTAAGCTGGCACGGATTGAACACGTCCAGTCAACCCGAAGAAGAGGAAGATGCCATGGATGAAAGTCAATTGTCTAGGGCTAGGTGTCCGCCTGTTGTGAGGTGATCGTTCGTTCAATCGAATCTTCTTCGCCGCCTTTGCGATGTCCTATAATGCCGACTTTGCGCAGGAAAATAGCAGCCAATAAGGCGGCTGCGAATAATTATAGCGTTTGCAAATACCCATTATAGCACACAGAATACATACCGAGGAACGGAAAGGCAGCGCTGGCCCAGAGGGCAGAATGATAACCCTGCAGTTCTGCAGAGATTGGTACGTTGGTTCCCGCAGCATTCACCACCACACCGAGTTTGGCCGACTGGGCGACTACGACATTATTGAACACGACCGTAGTGATCGTAAGGCCAAACGCTGTCCCGATCTGTAGGTGTAGGCGTGTGTTGGCGACGTCGATGATCGGATCATGAGCTAACATGACGACAGATGGCCATGTCACGTACCTGACTCATGGTCTGAAACAACGCTCCTGCGACGCTCTGCTCATGTGGAAACACAATCTTTGCAACAAAAATAGTGCCAGCGGTGTACACAAAGTCGGCTCCAAACACGACCATGTTGGTTGACGGGAATGCAAACGCCCAGTATGTGACCGTGGGGTCAATGAGTGCAAACAGGACACAAGCGAATCCCGTGACAAGAGTCCCCAACACTGGAAAGCATCAATGCGCCGTTAGTCGCGGATCCTGAGGATGCAGAATCTTTCTTACAAATAAATACCACTAAAGGCACTTTCTCAGCAACCATCGCGACAAACAAGTTGCAGAGACAACCTGTGACAAACATAGGTAGGAAACGGATCATTGAGAGCACAGGCGATAGTCCAAGGTAGTTCTGGTAGTAAAGCTACAATAGCAGATGTCAACATCTCCGCATTATCACATGGTGAAAGGTGATCAAACCTGAGCCCAAAGAATCCAGGAAATGAAACCACACCAGGTCAGGAATGCGATTGCAAGGATGACTGACATCCGACTGTTGGCCCTTGTCCATATCGATAACTTCATGAGCGGCGGTGGCGTCCAGAACGATTTGGTTTTCTCAGGGTCGGCATCGACCTTTTCCAAATGGTGTTCCCAAGCGATGAAAATAGCTACAAGGATCACTCCGGTGACCAGACAGGCGATTATATCTGGCGTGAATCAGGGTGCGAACCCGTGTTCACGATGGGAAGGGACGTACAAGGGGTTCCCCAGCCCACAATCGGAGCCTGACCAAAAACGAACACGATAAGCACCAGCCCTGAGGTAACCAGAAATGCACCAATCCAATCTAGCCTGACGTCGATTTCCGTCGAAACAGTGTCCGAATCGAATGATATTAGGCCGCCGAGCGCAGATAATACCGAGAAACCCGCAGCTAAGAAGAAAGGAGAGCGCCAGTGTTCTCTGGACCAGACAATTCAGGCAATGTAAAGGCAATTGGGAGAGTATTACACACGGGGTGAGTTGAGTGAGGACGGCTCCCATGATGTTACCGAAAGCGCCACCGGTTGGGGCACCGGCGGCGAAAGTCGCGAACGCGATGGATCGCGCGCGCGAAGGAGGGAAAGAGTGTGCTAATATACCTATCTAGGATAACTTTCATATGAGAATCACGCTTGACTGAACAGGAAATGCAATGGAACGCACAGCAGAAGGAATGGCTGCGGCAGCGCCCACTCCCTGGAATCCCCGGAGAACATCCATTGTTATACCATCTATAACAACAATGAGATGGACGATACTAAGCAATAAGGCGACTTACTGTTCGAAAAACCTATGCCCAGTGCAAACACCGCTTGCCACAACATGCCAATCAAAAAACACTTCTTGCGCCCATACAGATCCGCGACACGTCCGAAAAACAAGAGAAGGCATCCCTAAGATGGCGTCAGAATGACGGCACTGAGTTTGAAAGGCACGGACCGAGCTCAAAGAATAAGCGGACAGCAGCCATTGTAATTGGTCTTCTTGAACGGCAATCGCCCTTCCTATGAAAGGGAGAGAAATCGACACCGAGGTGACATTTGAAGTCTACTGCATTGTCAACGCGTGATACGACGTGGAAAACGTGGAGAGACGGACGTTGATGAACAAGCAAGCGGTGCACGTCGCCACAATGGCAACGGAACGTGCGAGACTGCGCTGGGACGAGAGATGGGGGTCAGCATGAAGCTTCTCGACCGTGAGTTCCTGGCTCCGCTGGTGACCAAGCTCGTGGTCTGTGATGTCGCTGACGCTGGAGGCATGTTTCATAGCGCGTTTGGCGGGATGGCGGGGCTTGGCTGGGTGAGCCGTGGGTTTGAGAAAGGCTGAATAAATGGACGCAGAACACGCCGGTTATTTTATACTCCATTCAGCATGTAGCAAGCCAATCATGCAGTGCAAGCCCGGATCAGGAAAACCCTTGCTGTATCGGATGTTTGCTGGGTCTTCCCACGGTGGGTCGGTGGCACTACTAAACACGGCGACGCCGTAGCCTTGAAACGGTGAGTTGACACGTGGGCATTAGATCCCGGACTACCAAAATAGCTGCGTGGCTTTCGGACCAACTGGAGAGAAAAAAAAGCCGGCAAGACAAGGAACAAAAATTCAGACGGAAATGTCATGCAAGAGGTGCACGGCGAACTCACTCGAGGGCTATATCCGTGTGACCGCGGACACGTTGAGCCAGGGTTGTCATTTAGGATGAAAATCGCCTCCGAGCCATACCATCCCGCATGTCATTCGTAAAATTGCACCTCGCATTTTCTGCATGGAGACACAAACGCGATTTGATTAATCTGACAGCCATACTTGGTCCGTTACGTGATGGGCCTGACATGAGCGGAGCAGTCCATCGCAAGGGATTTAAAACGGGACCACGTTGCTTTGAGCGGGAATGCATGCAGATAAATTGCGGGAAAAACTATCCATGCACTGGACATAACCATTAGTGTATAATGCGTTGCTTTTCAGCCTAAATTTTTAACCTCAAAACAGCAGCACACTCCCTCCCAGCACATATCGCCCTCTGGTCTACTCGGTGCGCCCATCGGTCCGAAGGCAAGTCATGTTGACCATCTACTCTTGAATCTTGGCCAGAATCTCCGCGTCCTTGAATAGGAAAAATTCCTAATCAATGCAGTTCAGTAAATGTAAAAGATGACAAGATGGGCGCTACGTACGTCTTCACCAACTTTGATAGAGTTTCCTCCCCACCCCGGTAACAGCACGCGGTCGCCAGCCTTGACTGACGTTGGGACAACGACGCCGTCCTTGTTGGGTGCTCCAGGGCCCACTGAAACGACGGTTGCTTCCGGCAAGGGCGTGCTCGTGGCAGAGGTAGGAAGGAAGATACCTGATGCGGTTTTCTAATGTTTCGTAGAGTGCATCAGACTCCCGTACAGAAAAACTTATGGCAACAAGAAAACAAGAACATACGGTATCAGCTTTGAATCGCTGCACCAACACACGGTCTAGCAGTGGCACGACGGACTTGATGGATTTGAAGGTAGCCTGGGCAGCCTTTCACAGAATCAGCTAGATACTGACCCGTTGTCGAGCACACTCGCACTCACCATGAGGACGTCGCGTCGCAAGGAACGAATGTAAAGCAGAAAAATGAGCAATGCTAGAGAAAAAGAACGTCGCCTGACTTTTTTTGCCTCCGAATTGTTTGGTTCGACCAAACAATCATCGAGGTCATGTGATCGGCTTCGGTCGTAAATACCACGTTGTTGCAGAACTTCTACGACATTCTATGGGCCTTTCATTGATCTCGCCGATCAGTGCAACTTGATGTGTATACCGGGACCGGAAGAACACTTCGGCAAGGCAAACTGGCACACTTTACGCAAGTATCAAGTGTACAAATTCCATTTCGCAAGAAAAGCTATCGGTCACGGACTAGTCTTGTCCAAACCTTATCTACTAAAACAACAACACCAGGTCGAAAGCCGAAAATATACCTATGAAACATCGCATAAACGACAACGGAATGTGTGCCGAAAATTGGTGTAAGTCTCCGATATGATGAATCCAACAAATCCAGGCATCGCTAATGCAAGACGTGGTACGAATGGTGATAACAATAGAGTATTGACGAAAATGATGGTGTGTGCGGTAATGCATGCGATGCTGAAGTGCGATGACAACGGAGGTGAGATGTGCAATCGACTTGGCAGCCACGGAGAGAGGTGTACTCACAACGAAGTTAATAATGTGTTACTGCGGAGGCGCGCCTCTCTCCCTCCCCCCTTCCTCTCTCTCTCCAACGTACGAGCCCACCAAGTGAACATTCATGCGATGACGCAAGAGTTGGTGCCGTAGCTCGGGCCACTGCTCGAGTAATCGACGGGAGTCGACGAGTTGCTCTCATCATTGGCGGCGCTGGTGAAGACGGACTCGAAGATGGTGGTGAAGAAATCCATGTCTGATGAAGATGACGGTTTGTGTGTGGTGCTTGAAAACGAATATGAGGATGCAAGAGAGATCTCGAAAGCAGGACTCGTAGATGAGGCTTTTGGAACTGGAGGAGCAAGATCGCTTTCTCCAGCCTCTTTTATAGCAAGACGTCTCCAAGATGAGAACTCGTGTGTCCCCCCGTTACAATAGTGTGTGAGGTGATCCGAACAGGTACTCATCGCGTACTGATCACGACGGCCTTCCACTGATGAGCTCATCTTTTTGCCGACACCCTCAAAGAAGTAATGAGCAGACAATAAGATGGACCACTTTGAGATAACTTCACCCATTGCGACGTGAGATCGCTCATATTCACTGTCAGAACCCATCACAATAAGACCCATCCAAATGCGGCAAGTCTAGAGTTCGAAAGTTGATTTGCCGGTACATGCTTACTTGCAAAGTTTTGGACCAGGACTCAACGTGGCCCACGGAACAAGGTGCAATGTGTAATGACTAATCTTCGGTTTAAAACAAAAGAAACGGAACTCACCAATACAGAAAACATACTAGCGGGACTCATCAATGTTTTTCCGTTGCGAAAGCGCCTTCGTGCAGAGTGGAAGCATCGATCAACTTGTTGCGAGCCGATCCACCATACTTGGTCGTTCCTCTTTGAATGCATGCAAGTTCATTTCGGAGGCATTCCTCTTCCCTGTCGTGCCTTTCCCCTCTTGAATCTGTTACTGGTGGCACACATACCCAATGCCTGGTCCGTGACGGGTGTGTATTATTAACAAGGACACATCCACCCATTCCATCATATCAAAATTGGCTGACGGGATATTTCAGGTTCGGATCCTAGACAAAAAGAAATTAAATATCCTGAGAGTTGGAGGTAAACACAAGCGTCGGCTCTCCAGCCAAACTAATTGTCTCAACGCCATGAATAGGAAGGGGAGGTGCCTACATCCTGAACTATGTTTTTTTCCGGTCAGGTCCAGGTCCGATCCGTTGCGTGAAATGGACCGGATCCGAGGGTCGTTCAGGGAGACAGAGAAACGTTGCGGTGTGACCAAACTTGCCTGCAGGATGGGGACGTGAAAGAAAAGGCAGAGGTATGGTCTCATCATTCATCTCTCCGAAGTGGGAGTGTCGTTCATCTACCGTCTTCCCTGTTGATGAACGGCTCCTGGCCCCTATTTGATTGTATTTAACGCGATCAGCGCTGGCTCCAATGGTTGAACATACGCCCAGGACGCGCAGCGCAGAAATCAAGATCAAACGATTACGGCGGCGCTGGAGAGGGATTTTCCAGGTCGGTCATAACTCCGTGTATGCAATGCATCGTGTTCTTACCCCCGGAGATGCGTCCAAGAACCACAACGTCGAAGTGTCTGTCGGCTGATCATCGGACTCGACGGTCAACATCGATCTCTCATGCCATTGTCTTCGTGATCAGAGGCCGACTGCGGACGCAGAGCATCGCGTCTTCTAAAGCCCACTAAGTTAATTCTTGTGGGACTGCAAGTCGCATGACCTCGGAGTCAGCATTCTGTTCAATGGAAGTTAGTCTGAATGGAGGTTTACCGGCCCGTCCCCTTTTGTGATCCACGGCAGTCCAGTGACGGTAGCTAGCAATGTCTGATGCTGAGGCTGAGACTCAGTAGTATCAATCCAGATATTGCTAGCCAGAGCCTGCCACATGAGCGCCAGCCTGCTGGCAGGGACTCACAACCAGGCGACACATGTAGATGAGCCGATGACACATTACTAATTGTGACGTGGCATCGGCAGTTTACACATCTTCGTTATTTGCCTGTGCAACCATCATCATCGACGACAACCACTAACCTATAAGTAGGTTGACAGGGTACTATACTCCGTCGTCGATTGACGACGAAGATCGGATGAGTCTGACGACTGCCAAAGAGCACACGTTTTCCCGCACTCCCGGAATCGGTCTCGATTACAGCCGGTAGGCAGCCCAGCGATCTATCTCCATGACCTCCTTCGGGTTAAGTGGATCATGAAACTATGTAAAGAACCAGTAGCTGACCTACGCCCGCGGTTATGATATCGTAATTATGTGTCAAGTTGTTCGCTACCGCATGGTTGTTCAATGTTGGATGATCCATTGCAGGCAGTATCAGAAAGCGCTGTGATTTCTACTACTAGCAATAGTTATCACTTTGTAGCAAGGGGGTGCCACATTGTCCAAACAAAGCCACACAGCCGTCTCAGTCATCCAGAGCCATCAACCAACCCCGGGAGCCCTCCTCCAGCTCTCGAACTACTTGTCATCTTTCTCTTTTACTTCCATCATCCCATAGAGAGAGACAAAAGTTTGACAGTTCAAAGATTACTGGCCACATTTTATAAACAACAAGGCTCATTATCGAAGATCTCGATTTGTCGCACTCGTCACCTGGCACGCCGCGATGCGAGAAGCAAACTTTGCTTTTCCTGCCCAGAACAGGGCTTGTGTGTGCATTTCTTCTCAGCTTTACGATAGAAGAGGTCCGCTCGCTCTCTTTCTTTCTACTTTTTTTTTGTCTCATTTCAATGCTGCCTGTAGCACTCGACACCACCTCTCCTTTGCCGCTATTTAACTCTCTTCACCATCTCACCTATTTAACCTCGACTTCCCCACGAATACGCGAGATCATGACCATGGATGGCGGTCTGGAGCGTCTCGTGCGCATTCTTCACGACTTTTGCATGTGTCCTCCCCCGCCAGAAAACCCCAACGTCATATACGGTCTCTCTCCCCCAACCTCACGCCCTCCGAAACCCGTACCCACGCTCAATCCGCCCACGTTCGATAAACATGCCGCGTATCGTTTTTCGCTTGCCTTTCAATGCGTCGTTAATATCGGCGTGAGAGGGAGCGAGCCAATCCGAAGCCGAGTCGTTCAAGCTGGGACACTGGATGTCGTCGGTTGTATCCTCGAAGCTTGGTTGGCCAACAAAGGGTTTGCGGTTGGTCCGAGCACGAGCGCTACTGGTTTACCGAGGGAGTCGCGTGAGCAGCGTCTCGCCAGGCGACAGGCGATGGCGGAACAAAGACAAAGGGATGGCGCCGCCGAACTAACCCGGGCTTTGCAAAGGCAAATCGCCGCCGAGCAATCCGCCCGTCAGGAGCATATCCATATCAACGCCGATGCAAACGGAAACGTCGATGAGGTAGATCGTGATCTTTGTCAACATAGTTCGGGTGCTGACGGTTCCCTCTTCAGGATGTCCCGATGGTGGACATTTCGGCTGATAGAACGACGTCCGACATTTCCATCGTCGTGGACGGGTCATCGCAACCAATGTCTGTCTCAATCACATCACATCAACGGCCAGCATATAGCCGACCTTCATCCTCATCGTCACGCGAGATCGATACTGACACATCCGCTGAAGCCTCGACCAATGCAACGCCGTCATCCAGAACACCTACCGCTACTGTCATGGTGAATGGTCGTGAACGTAGTGGCACTATCATCGGCCGTCCCATGTGGGATGACCCGCCTGGAACAGCCCTGACGGTCAGGTCCCGCCCGCTCCGCCCTCGTGCACGCATGCCCACATCTCCCGATGAATCAACGGACAACTCCCGTCCCGAGACGGAAACTGAAGACGACGGTGACGTCGATATGGACCAATCACACGATACCGACGATGCCAGTGTCTCTGCGCACGTAACGCTACCTCGTGCACCCCGCCCACCGGCTCGTTCAATAACCCAGCGCCCGCGGCGCACGGTAGGAATATTAGCCGATGGACCAGATACGGCACCTTTGGAAATGAACGCCGATGCGCATATTATTATCAACCATGGGCAGGGTGCCGGCGTGGACGGCGACGGTGTTGGCGTGGTCGGCGTGGAGGATGGCATTGTGTCACTGGAACCCAACGACGATTTCGCGATGGGTGCACCGCCTGGAGCCCCTGGTGCTATGGATGACACCGCGCCCCGGAACATGCTTGGTATGGATGCGCCTGTGCTGGATAGACGCACGCGCACAGCCCCTGATGCAACGCCCCGTGCGACAGTAGTAGCGCTTCCACCTTCCGATCCTGCCGCCGTTGTACCTGGTGGTATGCTCGGCGCCACGGTAGGTAACCGCGATCACACCGCCACTCAACCAGTTCCCACAGCCTTGGGACGGACACCTAGTCACGTGCATCAACATCGTGAAACCGATTCAGGGCCGTACAAGGATGAAGACGTGTTGCTCAGTCTCCAACTCTTGGCTTACCTGAGCAAATATCCGCATGTCAGACAAGCGTTTTACAAGCAGCGTGTGTCATTCCATCCTGCTGCGGCCAATCTCCCGCCGAACCGTGCTGCTCAACAACCTCTCGCTGGTCTAAGCATGGCGCGGGCTGCGCCGCCACAGCCCGTCAAGGAAAGCCATGGTTTTTTCCGCGCGCTCACGTCTGCTACTGCAAGAGGGAAAGAGAAAGAGAAGGCACCGGCTACGAGTTCGGGAACGACGACCCCGACGACTCCACAACGGATGACCAATGTCTTTTCCCTTGTCGAACGGTTCACGTTCCGGCCCAGTTCATCTGAGAACGATTTGCCGAACCCTCCTCCAAAGCTTCCACCAGAAATTCAATATTGGGCCGGTGTTATAATGAGGAACGCGTGTCGGAAGGACGACAATAGGGGTGGCATTCGACAATGTGCCAACAGTGAGTCTCTTTTTGCTGTAGTGGGTCGTTCGTTGGTTGATCGTCGGTGATTCTAGTGCTTTGTGGTAAATGGGAATCGTACCCTCGAGAGTTTGCCAAGTGTCGGCGATGTCGAAAGGCAAAGTATTGTGGCAAGGAATGTCAGAGCACGGCGTGGAATGAGGGACATCGGTTTTGGTGCAGTGCCAAGGATGGAGAAGACGCCGACGAATTTGCACACGATTATATGCAAGGGATAGATGGGGTCGATGAAAGTGCTGCAGCACGCGCGGAAAGACGAGCGGAGAGGGAGCGTCTTACGCGAGAAAGAGCAGTGGCAGCTGGGATAGCGATTCCAGTCAACCAAGTTCCACTGGTACCCCCAAACGTACCTCCTCCCGCGCCTACACAACCAACGAGACAACGCGTAACGGCGTTGCCCCCAAACGTCCCGCAACCGGTACCTTCGCCGACATCGCCCGCGTTTGTGCAACTACGCAATCGAAGGAGAGCAGAGACTGTCTCTGGAGCGACGACCGTCGTTGGGACGACTCCCCAGGGACGGCCGGTGTATCGGCACGAAGTTGCATGGCTCGCTGATGGTCGGGGACGGGATTCAGATGAAGGCGCTGGTGGTGGTACACCTGGACCAGCGCATCCACACGCACCGCTAACCAACATGATCTGGGAAACGGCTCCGCAGAGTGGTAACGACATAGTATTAGGGTGACCTCTTCTCGTCGCAGTTACTGATACATTCTTTTCATGGATCTTCGTTTCCTTTTTTTTTTCTCTTTTCGAACCTGCCCACTCTCCATTGACTTTCCTTTTGAAAGCATTCCATGGTTCAGCACACTGCTGGTACTTGTCTAAATAACATTATCCACTGACCGAGAACCATCTTTCGGTCGACCCCATAAACCAAACGGTCACAATCCTTGCAACCTGCCACTACCATTTCCACACCTAAATGATGCGGAGTTTGTTTCTTTTTGTCAGAAGTCCAAGGTCAGTCACTACTACTACTTGCACCATTTGTCACAACACTGCACATACCTGCTACACGATGTCTACCATGACTCTCACAGCCAGTTAGTAACCATGCCTGGCTTGCTCTCCAGTCACGTATATATGTTGTTTACATTCCATACAACCCAGTTATTAAATTATAATTCCATTGGACGTGTGAAATGGAAGCGCGTGATTTTGGAGAAGAGAATGTTCCCACGCCCTCTTCCTACACCTCCCGTTCTTACACACGCTTTCCAAGTGAACTCGCCATGTCTGTCCGTGCTATTGGTCTTGCCCCCTCTCTCAGGCGGGCGGTGTTTGCCCCCAAGTTTGGTGCGTGATGCGACGCATTCCGGATTTCTCGAGTGCTCACCTCGGTCGGACGTCGTCACAGCCAGAAACCAGCTTGCCCTGCGCTCTGCGCTCGTCACACGGTACCACCCCATTCCGTCTTGTGTAGCGCCTTCGACTGACGCACGGTCTCAGCGGCGTACAGACCCAATCGCTCCCGCCCTCGGCGTCGCAAGAGATCTTGAACCGACAACGCGCGCAACGGCCTTCGAGTCCGCATTTCACGATTTACCAGCCGCAGCTGACGTGGTTGGGTTCGATCGCGCACCGCGTGTCGGGTGCGTCGTTGAGTGCGGGTGCGTTTTTCCGTCCGTCCTTCACGTGTTTGGCCTCGATGCTGACGGTCGATATCGATATCGATGCACGCATACATGCATGCGTACGTACGTATCTACGTACAGTGCTCTACGGCTTTGCGCTCGCATACCTCGTCGCCCCGGGTACGTTTGATAGCGCGACCGTCCTCGAATGCGTCGCCGGCCTGCCTGAGTACGTGAAGACGACTGCCAAGGTGGTCCTCGCGGCGCCGTTTGCGTTTCACAGCTGGAACGGCGTCCGGCATCTCGCGTGGGATTTGGGTCGATGTGCGTCTCTCTTCTTTGTTGTCGTTCGTTGTGGGAGGCGCTGACGTCTGCGCTGTGGGTTAGTCGTGAGCGTCAAGGGCGCGTATGGGACTGGGTATGCGGTGTTGGGTGCGACGGCGGTCTCGACGGCGTACCTCGTGTGGTGGTGATGGGCGGTTAGCCATGTGGTGCATAAAGTGTGGAATGCGGGTGGTAGGTCGGTCGAGAATGTGCTACTTCTTCTTGGCACTCGGAAAATAAATGAAAAGGGTTGCATTTGTATTGCCAAGGTTTGTTTCTTCGTCGTGTGCGCAACAGATATATTGTGTGTGAGTATCCACCAAGCCGTTTGTGGATGGCGGCCTCGAGCGTCGATAGGAGGGATATCTGGGGGCTCATTTCCGATGGGAAGCCGCAGGTACAGTGGACTTGGACACAGCTTCTGAAGATCGTACGACGTGTTGGGAACCAGTGAGGAGGTGGCGTTTGGCTAGTGGTACAGGGATCGATGCTTCATTTCTTGTGTGTTTGGGTGATTACGACGACCTCATGCCCCCCCGTCGTTCATGTGCCTACAAATAATGGGGTTGCCTCGTGTTTGCTCATCTCAGTGCGATACTGCGGATCGACGCATCTTGCGATCTGGATTGCGGCCCATCTGTGAAACTGGTTTTGAAAAGTGGCAGCGCTTTTTTGCGTGGTTCGCGAATGATGATATCATTCCTCGGCGATTGCCGACCTGTTGTTCCTTACCTTTAACTGGGCGATGCCCCTGGAGGTTATCGATTAGGCACTTCAAACTTACCAAGCGAATATTTGGTGTGTCTCGTTGAACTTGTCAGTGATAAGGGTGATGTGTCAACCTAGCTGCTTCTATTGTCATCAGGACATGTCGACCGTGACCGCAGTTTGGATTTGACGTTCCCCTGGCGGCCGATCGGCGTGTGCGTTTGTTTGGCTGTGCAATCAAACCAGCGCCCACAATCCACCACAATCCTCTCCACTCCAAGTTGGTTGGTTGAACAAAAGAACATGCTCCCAGTACAAAAACCCCACCTCAGCATCACGATTGACGTCATCCGTTCTTTTTATCCTGTCGGTATACGTACGTCACCTCTGTGTCGATCCGTCGAGTCGACGCGCCTGTCTTACCCCTCGTCCAGCGCCTGCCCTCGAGCTTACCACCCAAGTGCCTTTTCCGACGGCACTCGATCCCGTCCAAGTCCCATCCGGCCATTTCCCCATCGAAGTCGTCCAATTTTGGCGCGGTGAATACAGACGCGGTCATCCCTTCCCCCTCCACTGGGCCATTTACGTCCACACCGCCGCCCACCGCGGCAACATCCACGAAATCGTCGGCGACATGGACACCTTTGCCACGCAAGACCGTTTCGACGTCCCCCTCCTCCGGACCGGGGGCGGCGGCGGCGGTGGCCTCGGCAACGACGACTGGCGGGGCAGCCACGTCGTCGGGCACGTCTCGCCAAGCCGGATGGACGATCTGCTGAACCACATCGCGCTCGTGCCGGTCGTGCGTCATCGATGGGGATGGAACTGCCAGAATTGGGTGTACGACGTGTTGGCGGGGCTGGGGGAGCCGGACATGTATGCGGACGCGACGCTGACGTTTGGGAAGCTGCAGACGCAGATGCGGTTTCTGTTGGAGGCCTGGGAAGTGGGGGACATCTGATGCGTCCGCAGTCGGACGTGGACGTTTGGTGTGGTGTATACCATCCAAGTAGTACGACACTTTTTTTTTTTTTTTTTTTTGGAGTCTGTACCCGCATGAGGCTATGCGTGGGTCTTGTCTTCCGGATTGTCCACATAGGTCCATGATGCATTATTCCCGGCCAGGTGCAGCATCAAGTTGCTCAGACGGATCGCACGTATACAACGGTCACGTCACTCGTTGCAGATGGTGATGACATTTTGGATTGGTTCCTCAAGACAATAAAAAAAGGACACGACTACCGAAACATGACTCGGGAGACAACCCGGGGAAGTTTGCGAATAGGACGAGTCTACCCAATCCGATATAACAAGGCATCAAGAAGCTTGACGGAATGTCGTCCGTCAGGTACAACCAAATGCTTCCGCAAAACCGGTTTCAGGCACTTGTTCCTTGTGTGTTGTATCGGTGTTTTTTGCAAGTCAGACAAGCCTCTCTCTGCAGTTGGTAGGATTGGACTCACGAAGGCTTTGCAACACTTGGGGGCGGTCTTCCCGTCGGGTTGGCCTGAGCACGATGTTCCAAACCACACTCCACCTTCGATCTGACCACACACAGGTCAAGCGATGCGGCTCGATGCAGAAAGCACCACGACTTACCCCGCTTCGCCAGTCCGCGCAGTATACATTCACGCCGCAGGAAGCATCGTTTAAGGGGGGCAGTGTCGCCTACGGCAGCAGCGACGCCAGTGAGAGCAAGTACAGCGATGAAAACAGAGTCGAGACGTGCGAGCATGATCTAGGGGAAGAACGCGCTTTGTCCGCAGAGGATGGGGATTCGAACGGCAGACGGGCAGGCCCCTTTTATACGTCTTGGACGCATCGCCCCACTCAGTGTTGGTTAAATGACCGCGCGACAGGTCACAAAGTG
>JBBPMK010000249.1:0-33200 GCA_038090295.1 Boletus semigastroideus
TTCGGCTTGGATCCCAGGCGGAGGGACCACGCGGTGGATATTGGACTGCAGGATACCACCACTAAAGATGAAGAGCGCGTCACCAATGTTGCAAATGGCGTGACCAGGGAGTGGCTGTTGTACATATGTTTCGTGTCGGCAAGTGATACGTCAGAAGGAACAGCGTCAGCAATAAAAAACCGAACAAACCTTGATGTAGAACCATTCCGTATGACCAGGGGGCATGACTTGCAATCCCCCAAGTCTATTATGCAAAAAGGACTGAACAGAAGAAAAGTCAGAACACAATCAGTGAGTACATTGATTGGATGGAAACATGATGGGAACTTGCCAGAGATCCGAAATCGGTGTGAGCGCCGACTATCGCCGTATCAGCCTGGGTCTTGTCGATATTTGGCATCGGCGGTGCCTTGAGCACGCGCGATTCGCTGCCACTGTACTCGTCGTCTGGATGGAGTCGCTTGAGCGTGCCTTCTGGCAGCTCCAGCTTGGCATTGAAAATCCGGAGCAAGGTATTGTTGACCTCCAGCGACTTGCGGGTGAATGGGGCCACGGCCGTCGGCATCGCTGCATTAGTCGGAGCGAGGTACGTTCTATGAGCGACGGTCGGAAACGCGAGTGCATCGTCCTTAGAGACGTTGACGGACTCGATGGCGTCCAGGATCAAGCTGTCGTCAAACGTCTCCACATGGTGCACAGGGAGGACTTGTTGGTAACGCTCACCCAGTGGCGTCTACGGCGTTCACTCCGGCAGCCTTGTACCTGACAAGGGAGTTTCGTGAGCACGCGTGGAGCGAACCCGAGACGGGGGGTTGGGGTACCCAAACGATTTCCCCTCATCGCCCATCTCAAACTTCATCTTTTCTTCGAGGGGGAGCACCATGGTCTGAGCGCCCATGTCAAACATGGCGTTCACTTCCTGCTCGGCTCCATGGTTCTTGAGGCTAGAGAGACATCAGCCACACATTCAAGCAAGCAAGGAAGAGGACAATCGATTTCGTGACTTACTACCAGAACCCGATCCTAGTGGCAGCATCCCAAAGGCGATTGATCTCCGTAGCGTCGCCGGCCTTGAGAAGCTCATAATCGATGATGAGCAAGGGATGGATACGAACGTCAGTAGGAAAGGGGGGCAGCGCCGTTCCAGGCATCGACTCGGTTTCCGAGCAAGCTAGAGCTCGAGCGGCCGATGGCAATCGATCTAGCTCCACTTGAGCGTCAGATGCCACGTGCTTGTACTCAACCCGGGTCGTGGAAGTTGATCAGATACAGTTGATATGCTCATAATGCATAGCCTCATAATGCATAAAGCCTACACTTAGGGTGATCAAAACCTAGGAATACACTAGCCTTGCTTAACAGCCATTAGGAAACAACTTTATGCATTATGAGCATATCAACTGCAGTGCTTTGTCCCATGGTGTCGTCACTGTGAAACGTGTTTCTAACCCCCTGCCAGCACTTGTAGTTCCACCCATCCATGATCAGGTTCAAGCACCAAATTGTACTTACCCAGTCAAATCAAGCCCAGTTGGTGACATCAGGTCAATCCGAGTCAAGTGGTGCCATTCTGGTTGATTTCAGCCCCATGGTTGAGGAGATACAGCAGGGCCAAGTGTGAGGTGTGAAAAATGAATAAATTCTCACATGGACAAGTTGCATGAAAAGGACAGTAACATTTTGCAAGGCAGGTTGACTTCTGGATCAACCCCAATAAGGCAAATTTTATATACAAGGCAAGTCTCCTTCCTAATACAGAGTAAAAGTGTGACAAGCATGACTCAATGTGAATGTAAGAGTTTCCACCCCAATGCTCTGGGTTGTTGTCCCAACAGGCATTTATCTATTTAATACTTTTCATCCCCCCTCAAAGCACACAAAGCCAAGTACAGGGATCTTCAACTTAGGAAAATAGAGTGTCTTGCAACCTTCCATGCCATGAGCAAAAACAGTCTCACACATTTCATCAACAGTCAGCACCACAGCCATACATGGCAGCTGACATCATCTCTAAACTGGTCATCATCCATGATGATCCAGCAGACCCATTGTTCTGGTTGCTTCACACTGAGCCTGCTTCAGCATCCAGCAAGGATGAAGGGGAAATGATGAAAGTTGTGCTTACTGGGAGCAAGTTGGCCAGGTAAGTGAATTGGCCTGACATACTGTACACACAGCATTGAGAAAAGAAAAGATAAGTCCATAAAGGGAAAGAACACAGTAAAACATAACAGGTTGAACATCTTTGAACATCTTGCAGCACTCACACATCCCTTTCACATTGAGGTGGTCACTGCATGGGGGCAGAGATACCAGTCAGCACAATGGTAGCACAAGCTATAATGACCCTACACTTCAATGGCTTGGGTCTTCAGCTCCCCACTCTCACCTAGCTTAGTATTTACACTCTACCTAGCTCGGGTCCCAACTTCCAGTCCCCAACCAAAAGGAGCTGCAAGAAGTCGGGGAGCATCTCACTGAAGAAAAAGAACAAGCCTAGCACTTCAAGAAGCTACTCTGTTTGAATGTCAGAATGTAATGGCACATGAGTAATCGGATGCGCTGACATGCGACCTCATCATGCATGGATGCCATGTTTACTGATGAAGATCATGCCCATCTACGACAGGAGGCACGCCGTACTGATGCAAGTCATGGAGAGAAGCTGTGTCGCTCGTCGAGCGTAAACGAGGCACAGCCGCTGCTGCGCAGAAGAAAGTGAGCGACAAAGCAGCGGCAGTCGCGACGGGAAGACGTTCAGGGACATCCCGATAGAAGAGGGCTATATACTTCTCTTACCACTGCGAGGTGAGGTATATTCTACATTCATTTAGAGGCACGTCCCGTGACAGCAAACAGGCCACACAACCCGGTGAGGTTCTCGCGAATATGACCAGGATCGTCATCAAAGCTGCGCGACCACCAGACTTGAAACAGGTGAATTAGGCAGGCTACTTCTTACAACTGACGCATCGATCCAGATACGTTACGTTGCAGTGGTACTGCCGGGACCTTGTACATGCGAAACCGACCATCATTCACAAGGAGAGTTTCCACGTCACAGATCTCGGAACGCAGTTGCAGCCGGTGACTCGGCGCTGGAATTTGAATTTTGGATCGTCGACAGAATCCTCTCAGCCTGACACACTTATCGCGACGAACTGGCGATCGACTGGATGCTTGTCAGTGCAGCCATGCAAAAGTGACGAGCGAACATTGTCATTGTCACGATGGTGGAAGGACGCCCGTTCAGCGTCCACCATGACAACGGTTCGGGCGGGCCCTTTTGGACCCCACCGACAACGCCAACTCTGTTTGAAAGCAAAAAAATGTCGAAGTGATCAAAACTACGACAATACATAGACAGCTCCTACAAACGGCCGCAAGAAATCCAATGTGTCACATGAACGTATCGCAGATCAAGCTTCAAGTTGGGGTATGTTCCGTACCCCTGGCTGCAGCCCATGTTTCGGGTCCCTATTTTTTTTTGTCACGGGCCCATCAGACCAAATAACTCCCTTGCTCGCACCCACTCACCTTTCTGTTCTTGATGCGCCAGTATTTTACTCTCCTGGCAAACCATTCGCCGGCGGTCGAGCCCGTCTCGAAATTGCGCTCGGGACGTTTCTGCATGGCCACTGCGATGAGGGGACTGTCTTCGACGAGCGCGCGAAGTATCTTGGAGTTGCCGGGGCGGGTAAAGTAGACGAGCGACCAACGCTCGTGTCCGGCTTGGATCCCAGGCGGAGGGACCACGCGGTGGATATTGGACTGCAGGATACCGCCACTAAAGATGGAGAGTGCGTCACCAATGTTGCAAATGGCGTGACCAGGGAGAGGCTGTTGTACATATGTTTCGTGTCGGCAAGTGATACGTCAGAAGGAACAGCGTCAGCAATAAAAAACCGAACAAACCTTGATGTAGAACCATTCCGTATGACCAGGGGGCATGACTTGCAATCCCCCAAGTCTATTATGCAAAAAGGACTGAACAGAAGAAAAGTCAGACCACCATCATTGAGTACATTGATTGGATGGAGACACGATGGGGACTTGCCAGAGATCCGAAATCGGTGTGAGCGCCGACTATCGCCGTATCAGCCTGGGTCTTGTCGATATTTGGCATCGGCGGTGCCTTGAGCACGCGCGATTCGCTGCCACTGTACTCGTCGTCGGGATGGTGTCGCTCGAGCGTGCCTTCTGGCAGCTCCAGCTTGGCATTGAAGATCCGGAGCAAGGTATTGTTGACCTCCAGCGACTTGCGGGTGAACGGGGCCACGGCCGTCGGCATCGCTGCATTGGTCGGAGCGAGGTACGTTCTATGAGCGACGGCCGGAAACGCGAGTGCATCGTCCTTAGAGACGTTGACGGACTCGGTGGCGTCCAGGATCAAGCTGTCGTCAAACGTCTCCACATGGTGCACAGGGAGGACTTGTTGGTAACGCTCACCTAGTGGCGTCTATGACGTTCATTCCGGCAGCATTGTACCTAACAAGGGAGTTTCGTGAGCACGCGTGAGCGAACCCCAGACGGGGGTTGGGGTACCCAAACGAGTTCCCCTCATCGCCCATCTCAAACTTCATCTTCTCTTCGAGGGGGAGCGCCATGGTCTGAGCGCCCATGTCAAACATGGCGTTCACTTCTTGCTCGGCCCCATGGTTCTTGAGGCTAGAGAGACATCAGCCTCCCATTCGAGCAAGCAAGGAAGAGGACGATCGATTTCGTGACTTACTACCAGAACCCGATCCTGGTGGCAGCATCCCAAAGGCGACTGATCTCCGTAGCGTCGCCGGCCTTGAGAAGCTCATAATCGATGATGAGCAAGGGATGGATACGAACATCAGTGGGAAAGGGGGGGAGCGCTGTTCCAGGCATCGACTCGGTTTCCGAGCAAGCTAGAGCTCGGGCGGCCGACGGCAATCGATCTAGCTCCACTTGAGCGTCAGATGCCGCATATTGTACTTAACTGAAGGCTTGGTTGATGAGAGTCTCACGGCGTCGCGTCAAGGCGGATCACAGTACACTTGTGAAACGCGTTTCCAGTGACGACCCCGACGATCCTCAAGCACCAAATCGTTGAATGCATGTTTTTTTAGAATGATGTACGAGTAGTGAGTGAACAAAACAAAATTGACCGTGTGGAACGCAACACCCTGTTCGTCATGACGCAGACACGCCAACCACCGCGTTGGTGGCACCCTCGCGATCCACCACGTCCGACGCACTCCCTTCAACCGTGACGCCACCCGGCACAACTTCTGCCTCCATTTTGGTATCGCCCCCGCACTCAGCCAGCCACGTCTCCGCGTCCACCGCTTTCGCCCACGCCTGCTGCGTCGTTTTCACCCGTTCCCTCCTCATCTTCATCACCGCCCGCTCGTCCTCGCGCACCGCATGCACCAAAAAATCCTCCGTGTGCGGGACGTAAAACAAGCGATACGTACGCACGCACACCCGGATCTCGAGCGACCCACGCGCGAGCACGTCCGGCGTCGTCGCCGTCACAGACGGTCGCACGTTCCTAAGGGGGGCGTGTCAGCAAGCCACGTCCGAGACCTGCACCTAGCGAACCTACCTTTTCAAAAAGGGTCGTCGGAGTCTAGACACGGGAAGTCCCTGCGCAGAGTCGCCCTGACAAACCTCTGTTGACACATGCGACGACGCGACGAAATGGAATGTACCCACCGAAACGTAGGTTTCGACGTACGACTGCCATCGCTCCGCCAGAATCTCCGCGTCATACGCTTTCGAGTCGTCTTTGGCCAACAACTGGATTGTCATCGTTTTGGTACACTGTATCTAGACCGTCTTTTAGTATACCACTCAATTGGCAGCGTGATGGCGTACCCAGTCGATTCGGTAAATGTTCTCGTCCGGACCCATGATGTTCTCCGCTGATCGACGGCTGGTCGTCTGATCTTGCATCGTGGGCAACGCTAACCCTCGGTCGCGTCTCAACAGTTCAAGTAGGTCGTGACACCGTGGGTCTGACAACACCAGTTGCACCTGTTTGATGAACGCACCGAGCACCTTGTCGATTGTGAATATACGATACGCGTCCTACGCGTCACACCCGGGTCAGCGTGCAATACTCGGCACGAGGAAAGAAACAGACCTTGTATCCAAACATGAACCGCATCTGCTCCTCGAACGCGTGTTGATCGATCTCGTTGTCAAACAGCCGTTCGCAAGACTCAAGCATGAGATCGTAGTAGTGTTCTGCGTGCGTGACCCTTTCATCTAATTGGGCAAACTGAGGCATTGCCGACGCCGTCTTCGCGTCTTTGGTGGCGTTGGCGGCACCAGTGCCTTTTGGAGGCTGGTTGGCCATCGACGCCGCAAGATTCTTGAGAAATAAAAAACGGGAATACAACACCTGTCAAACCCAGTCTGTCAGTCCTTGTCGAACGACACCCGGCTTCTTTGACTTACCTCGAGTAATCGCAATAGCACATAATATATGTTATTACAGAAAAAAACGTGTTTTCGCGATGCGGGTCTTGATGGCGAGGCCCCTTCACCATCCGCCTTGCCTTCGGGTGCACCGTCGACCTGGATCACGTCGCCAGCAGTGGGCGATACGGCTCGAGATGGTGCGGGCGAGGTCCCATCTTGGGCACGGGTCTTGCGGTTGGTCGACTTGGCTTGTTCGCTCTTCAACAACTTCTTTCTTAAATCACCGCCAGAGGAGGCACCACCGGCCTTGCGACCACGGTTCCCTCCCGTACGCGATGAGCTCCCGCTCACCGCACTCGCAGTCTCGACGTCGTCAGCAACGCTACTCGCATCGTCCCCGCCTTCCCCATCGATCACCTCTTGCACAACGAATGCGCGATTGAATGCCTCGTGGTCAAGGACGAAAAGGAGCGGAATGAAACTCCTCAGGAACGCCTCGACGCGCTTGCGGTCCGCGCCATTGATCTGGCCCTGAGTCCGATCCAACAACGATAACGTCATCTTGATGACGTCCTGCAGTACACTCACGTCTTCAACGTCATACGCCAGTTGATGTTTCGGCCGAGTACGTGTAAACAACGGGTCGATGTACGACGCGCGCTTGTCCATTTGCTCGTCGCGGACTGCTTCAACCTGCGCGATGAACGCACGCGCAGTCGTCGCCTTCTTGTCCGTCGTCTTGAAGTTGATGGCTTGGTGATCAAGCGACTTGTGATAGTTTCGCGCGTCGACTTCCCGCCAGATCTTGTTCCATTCCCTCTGGGCCCGCTTCCACTCTTCCTCTTTCTCCTTGAGCCGCATGAGGACGACAGGAATGGCGACTGCCGGGGTATCCTGCATTGCTTGGAGCACGTCCAGACCTGCTTCTCGACCGTAAATTTTCTTGATGATCCGCTGGTGTACGCTCTTTCCAGATCCGCCCAGGTTAGGCTTGAGCTTGAAGACGGCGCGTTCTTCAGGCGAGAGTTGGGCGATCTTGTTATTGATTGGTTCGAGCATCCCGATCGTCCGCACGATCGCTTCAATGTGAAAATCGTATTCATGCCGCTCTTCCTCCGAACGGTGAAGGGCTTCCTCATAGACATTCTTCTTGTGAGCGATGAAACCCGAGTCTTCGCTGGACCATGTGGGATGAGAAACCCACTCGTCGTTCAAAACCGACTTGCACATCTCGTCGCGACCCGAGCACGTCACTTGAGCTTCCTGTATATAGCAACCTCGTGGTGAGTAATCCCGTTTGCCGCAGAAGGAGGTGCACGCACGGTGACGGGCATGCGCCTGTAGCTGCCCAGTTGCAATCCGGTATTGATGCGGCCCGGTCTCAGAGGCATGTTGGGTGCACCCTGACCCTGAGCACGCGCCCACGACTGCTGCTGTTGTTGTTCTTCCAACAACCATCTCTCCCTTTCTCGCCTGTCATCCCAGCCGAGAATTTCCCTAAACTGACGCATAAGCTCGCCATCTCCGAGGAAATTCCGTGCCTCGCGGACGAGACGGGCCGTATCAATCAGCTCCTGAGTGAACAGATTGACCAGGCGCAAGAACTCATTGAATGCATCGCGATTGTTGATTGCCCGTTTCACCCGGTCAAAGAAGTGCGCATCGTCGGGGTTTGGGACGGAGATAACGGGAGGAGCAAACTGCTGCTGCTGCGCTTGCTGCAGCTGCATCTGACGGATCGACGAAAAGCCTGGAGACGGCACTCGCTCTGCGCCATTGGCAGCGTTGATGGCCAGATTTGCCTGTTTCGGCTTTGTTTAGGGTCAGTACATCGAGGGAGAGTGGGCCGAACGTCGACGTACACGTTGAGTAGGGGCAGTCTTGGCCACTGACTCTCTCTCACGCTCGCGTTCATTAGCCTTTCGCTTTCGTTTTTGAGGCACCGTGGCCGCTTCTGCGGCCACAGAGAGGGAGACTTCGGTTCTACGCCGTGTCGATCTATCCAAAGGCGTGTTTGACCTCGTACGCCTGGCCTCTGTCGGGGCGGAAAGGAGACTCTCTTCTATGTCATCCAGGAGCACTTGACTCTTCTCAGGCATAAATATGCGGAAATCGGAACGTAAATCGGGGTCATCTTTAAATAGTCGAGCGATTTCAGCCGAGACTTCCCTCTGTATGGAACACAGGGTCAAGTCAGTATCCTCCAAGAAACGTGCATGCGCATGAATGGACTTGCCTCGTCGACCGCCTCCGCCATGTTATGATATCTCCCCAGTATCTCTAGGAAGCGACGATAGGTCGCTTCGTCACATCGCTGTTTGATTTTTTGTACGTATTGCACGGCGGGTTCGATGGCAACGCTGTCCAAACCCGCGCCGTACATGCTCGGATCAGGCAGGAAGGCATTCGAAGGGCCGGCAGTCGAGTCGTCCAGACGAGGAAAAGGAGAAGCCTCACCCGAACCAATCGGTTCGTCACGAGTCGACTGGACCATCGTTCCCGAAGGTGTAGTCACGGTGATGATGGCAGATTGTTGTGGATCGGTGGAGCACTCTATGCGATAACCAACGGGAAGAAAGGTGTTAAACCCTTGAATGAGGGGGGGGTGTCCGTTGAAGAGATGAGAGACGCGTCGGATGACGCCTGGCGTGTCTATCCTACACCCGAGATGAGCATCAGATCGGCTTAAAAAGTCCAAAGCGCCACTTACAGTTGACTCTTGAAGTCCTTCATGATGTCCAAAAATTGGTTGTACACGTCCGGTTGGTCCTGGAATTGGACCTTGACGGCGTCGAGATAGCTCAACGCGTCCGTGACATTGAGTTGACGTTCCTGAGGCTGACCCTCGACATAAGAGAGTGACGGAAGCCGGAGGGTGGATGGGAGAGCAGACGAGTCGGGGACCATGGTAGACGACTGAGTGGATGCAAGTTCCGCGTTGGGCAGCATGGGTGGCATGCTGACGTCCCGCTTCACCTCCGCAAGTTCCTCGGCTGGGAGTGGTAGCTCCGTGGATTCTTCCTTGCCGGCAATCGCAGGTTCTGATGCCTCGTTGCCGGTGCGATCGGTTTGCCTAGGTTGTTCTTTGACCGGCTGGCCCTCGGCTGTGGCCATTGCCACGTCCTGCTGGGCTGAGACAAGAGGCTGATCAAATGCAGTAGTCACTGAGGTGTAAATCACCCCAGAAACGTGTTCGGGATGCAATGGAGATGGAGTCAACCCCGGCGCGGTGTCCCCGTCGCTGTTGCCCTGGGTAATTGGCTCGATGGCGAGGTGCTGTAGACGGTGTTTATGGTCTTGCTCGACGTCCATCACAACGTCAGGGTGGGTTAGATTGCCAGGGCCACCGCTCTCTGTCGCTCGTTCGCCGTCCATTTTGGAGTTTCGTTTGGCAGGTCTTGATGAAAAGTGACGAGCGGCAACGTTCGATCACGCGAGTGGCTGTGCAGTCAGATTGACTTGTTCCCACGTTGTGATTGGAAAGTCCACACCTCGGACTTCGTCGGGCATATGGTGTAGCTGGTTATCACATCCGCTTAGCATGGTGCTGAATGCGGGGGGTCTCCGGTTCGAGTCCGGATTTGTCCAGTTTTTTTTATTTCCTTGTTTACTTCAAGCTTGGCATCCCGTCACAATCAACGATACTTGCACGATTGCACCACTTCCATTTTACATCACAGGCTAGGCTGACCCTCCGCGGTGATGATAACCCAATGATTACATTATAGGCTCCTCACCACCGCCATAGTACGTGTCACTTATCGCTGAACCGTCGTCTAATCTCCTACGTAGTCATTTTAGCAATGGTATGTAATCCAGCTCGGGCCAAGCCTTCCCTCATACAGTCGCTCACATCTCAAATTCGGAATGTGACAAAGTACTTACACGAACTAAAAAGAGTCGATCACAAGGGTCTACTCTTTTTATCTTTGGCGGCTGTATGTAGTATTTACACGCAAAATGGGTTGGTAATCAGAAACATACGGTACAACAGCACCGTAGGTGCTCCCCCCTGCCAAGACAGGGCGAGGCAAGCTTGGGGATCGGGGCCATCGCGCGACGGCCGCCGTCGTTGGACCATCGATACCAAGACTAATTGATGTTGATCGTCGCCAGATTACACCCATCTCTGATTTCCTCTTCTCGTTCCCGCACCGATCGTCGTGCATTCAGCCTGCCCAAACAGGCGTACGTATCAGCTCGCAAGGGAAACGAAACGCCAGGTTGTTCAAATCACTCACACGGCCATCATCGAGTTGGTATATGCTGGACGGTCAACGCGACGTAAGGCCACTTACGCCAAGCATTCACGATAACCAGAACACGCACCTTTACATATGAAGGCTGTCGGCAATGCAGTAAAGAATTGTCCGTCTTGCACGACGTACTATGACCCCCTTCATTTCATGTCCTCGCAATGACCCTGAGCGTGAGACGTACCAGCAGACACCACCCGACCGAAACGATACTGTGGTGACAATCAGGACGACTGTATTGCACATTAGATGAGTCGTTCCCACACACCATGTAAAGAGCCCCATGTTGATAAACACGATTGTCAAATGTCGGAAATAATTTTGTGACCTGACAGTGATAATCAGTACATCGATCACTTTCACAGCTTCACATGCAGTGTACCTCCGAATTTCTCGCCGACCTTCTCGAAGGTAGAAAAACACGGACCCTGTTATGAGGATGTCACAGATTGCACCCATGAGTGCAGAACGTGGGGACCACTGAGAGGTAATTAGAAAACACGGAGAGACAAAAAATGGTGCAATACTGGTGTAGTGGAGAGGGCAACTATACTGCGAGTGCTGAGACTGTGTGGATCGCCTCAGCCCACATGGATGGATGGATCGAACAAATATATACGCACGCCACATATGTACAGACTCGGAAAGGCAGAGCACATCAGTATTGCCGCACAACACTTCAGAGGTCGAGAATACTAACCCATTCCAAGGGCTAAGAATATAGCGACAAGTTAGTACCATGTCTCTTAATGACGCTGAAGTCACTTACTAAACTGTGCTAACGTCGTCGCCGTCTATGTCATACTCCTCAGCAAATAACGGCAGACAGCAGTTCCCGCCACGTACGATCAAGAAAGTCAGTACCATGTTTCTTCTACTGACTGACATTCCGTTTCGTGAAGGAGAAACATGAAAGAGAGGCCCATCTGAACTCACTTATCCAAATTCTATGAGCATAAAAGCTACTTATGTGAGCTCACCGCAAGAACAAAGGTAAGCGGGACATTGAACACTCACCATTGGACAACGAGAGTCACAGTGTACTTGAGGTTTCCGTAGTCAGCATCGAGTCTTATGTATGTTCTGTATGTAAAGTACTGACAACAAGGGGTACGGCGACCTGTCGGTGGTGACACCTTCATCAAGACATTGTCGACAGACTCAATTAGATCAACCCACTATCATTTCCCTGCGAAAACGTTCAACTCTCCGACCCCATAGATTCACCAAACCTGTGCTTACCATGGGAGTTTTGGAGGGCAGTATCGAATCCCCACGCCATGGCATAGTGCAAGGAATTTCCAATAAAGCGCCGAGACAAGATACGTCTGCAGAATATCCATCACGCTAGAATATTCCATGAATCGATGTGAGTGCGTGGTCACTGACTACCATGCAACGTAGATCAGACACACAAAAGGGATAACACCTAGCAGCCACCATATTCAGAATGAGTCTTGACAGACACCATGCAAGCCACGTACCACCGCCTTCACTGACCTCAAGTCTTTAGGGAAACTCACGAAATAAAATGCATACTGTCCCAGTGTACATCCGGCTAGCCTGGAAATCGCCGTGAAGATGAGTCCTATTATTCCATCAACCCACTCGTCGGCTCGTCCGTCGCATAATTGCACAAGTCCTGCCACCGCTGAGGCAGCGCGGACATGGTTTCATGGGTGTCAAAGGGAGGAATTTTTGACTTACGCCACTGACAGTATAAATCCTTTACCAATCGTGAACTGGGTGTGGTATGCAATGAAAAACAAGCCGAACTCACCGCAGGTCCCCGGACCCCACTGGAGCTCGAATCTGGAACCTTCTCGCATCAGAGGACTCGTCTTGAACTCGAGAAGTAAAGAGTGGAAAGTTCTGGCGCCAAGCTCGCAGCGGCATCATGCAATAAGGCAAGGAGACATCCTCAGGGTGCATTCCCATAGCTGTCGAACAAGATTCACTACTCGGCCCTATTAACGGAGTGTCAACGCGCGGTGTGAGAACACCAAGCGCCCCTGCCGTATCCCGGACACCGGCGTGATGTAGCTTTATGTACATAAAGAGGAACTGTCGGAAAGCATTTAGATATTGACTCAGACGCCGCTGCGATTGAGACGTGATATGTGGGTCCACTACTAACACTGGCCAAACACTCACCCGCTCAAAGATCGCGATTATCACTTGGCATGCCCCCACAGGGCATTCAGCTCGACGTGACGTAGTGCCACCGCTGTATTTGGCACATAAAACCCTTCGTGAGCAAATCGGGTGAGAACATCGATCAGACGTGGTTTTGATTCCAACATTGCTTGATGAAACGCGGACAGTGAGGTATGGCCAAAGAAGTACATACAAGTAACCTCATTACAACTTCTTGCGGTGGACGCTACCCTTTTTTTAATAAACAGTGTCGCGACGCGCTTCACGTTCGTTTGGTTCTCCATGCAGCTCCGCTAATATTGCCGATCCCGAAACTTCCGAAGGCGCTGCCAGTTCCACTACTCGCGGGCGTTCCGGTTTCGCTTGTGGGACTGACGGCGTTTCCGAGGTTGCTTTTGTGGGGATGAATGGCCGACGCGCCGAACGTCGACCGGTAGGATGTAGATGGCATTGCTTGGATGGATAAGAACTTGTTGGGCAATGGCCTATCCTCCGTATTGTACTAGAAAAGCCAACGGGACAGCCCCCGATCAGCAAAGTGTTGCATCGCCGGTTAGTCAAGCAAGGCGAACCTGGAACTCCAGCCCAATGTTGTCAGCTTCGGAGACATCCAATAACTTTACAAGCTTCTTCCCTATGCCGTTAAGTCGCTCCACGTCCTCCTTGCTTCGTGTCCAGAGCTGGATACGATCGACCTTGCTTCTCAAACTGACGACTGCGCCGCAAATGTCGTCGCCCTCCTCCAGCTCCTGCCCGACAAGCGCCATTGCCAGCCATGCCCAACACCGATCCAGCAAGGCGGGATTGTTCTTCATCGTGAGGACCCATTTTCCACCCTGAGCATTCGCGGCATCTTCCCACATGGGCTTAATCCCGGACTTGAAGATATGATAGTTTGAATTCCGCTCAAGCTTTGAAGGTGGCTTGAGCCAATTGAAATAACGACAAAATGATTCGACGGTGTCGAATTCACCAATCACGGTGAGTCCCGCCTCGTAATCCTCGGACTCGGGGACAGCCGAGAAGGGAATGCCCTCCTCGGCCGTGGCCTTAGCAGGCACGTAGGGAACCTTGGCTTTGGTATCGTGATACATTGTCCTATGGGTGTAGTAAAGATATGAAGATATGTAAAGACTGTCCGTCCCTGATAGAAGCAAGCTCACACACCAAGTATACTGGAGGGGATGCTCTGGTGCTTTCATAACTGCACCAGGCGTCTTCGGATCCTCGATCATCTCCGCCTCTGGAGGACATGATGATCCGTCAACACTGAGAGTTCTCGCTTTGGCCAGGCGGGCAGTGATAGCGTCAAGACTTGGGATGTTCTTGTACCCTTTGATCTTCTTCTCGGGAGGTTTCATGGTAGACCCAGTTTCTTGATTAAGCTCATCTAGCTTTTCCTGGGTGAGAGGTTCGATCTCTGTCAGGGCTTCTTCCGGGATGGCAGGTGTGGTGGATTTAGGAGGGGTGGCCATGGTTGTGGCGATCATTGCGGGGGACGTCGAGCGGGTGGATGGGGCGTTGACGGCCATAGAGTCAATCGTGGAAGTAGTCGACAGAGATGTCTGTGATCCAGTCCTGAGGAAAGAGGCTACCAGACGTGGGCGGGCGGGCGAGCCGGTTGCGCTGGCCGAATTGAGGTTGATACGCGCAGCGAGCTGGTTAAGCGAAGGTGGTCGTAATGCGGCTGCTGCACGCTCCGGCTTTGGAGCATGCATGGAACCGTGTAGAGACTGTGACGACGGTGGGCTCGACATCGTGATGAGCGTTGACGGTGAGCTGGGCGTGATAAGGAATGAGACCGACACATCACCACAGCTTGGCACAGCTCACTATCCAACTATGGTGTCCATCATAACTTACAAGGCAAGTAGACTGCATTATCTCTACAGGTGTACTGACCATAATTAGATCTCGCAAACCCTGTAAGGTACATTGGTATGCCTACTTGCCAAGTGCCAATACTACTTGTCTAGGAAAGGACGATCCAAACGAATTTGTTTCCACTTTATCCTTTTCATATCCGTGACGCCAGGTTGTGTAGGGTTGGGTCGTATGACTCTCAGGCTCCAGACCCTGTGGCACAATCAACGGTCGGATCCACTGGAAACTTACGAATGGGTCATGGTTGCTCCGCGACTTCCTATCATACTCCCGCTCATTCGCTTCCTTGGACCATCTCCGTCAACAGAGGTCAAGTGAAGGGTGAAACCCAATGTCAATATCAAACGACTTGACCACGGTTTGTTGTGGCCAAGAAGCGTGGGTGGTGAGAACTTTGATTTGATTGCCTCTGAATCTGACTCCGATCCCAGGGCGTTCTTTCCACGACGATGACGATCAGAGCAAGGTTACCATCTCTTGAATCTAAATTCTCGGATAGTCCGAACCTAACCCTTTCGCAGGACATTAGCTTCACGATAGACCACCGTTCGCGGGCCCCGGGTCCGAATTGAGCTGCTCCCAAAGCGGCTGAATGTTTATCTTGACCCCAAATGATGGGACACAACTAAAGCTATCCAGAAAATCTTCTCACGACACACACATTTTATCCTGAGACGAAAAGCGAATGGGTCCCCAAGGCCAAGCATCCCTGGGTTAGTATCTCACTTCCAGTGTTTAAACTTCTTACGAATCCTGTGCCTTCTAGACAGCATCCCTATCGCTCAATACCCTTTCATCATATGTTACGCCTGGGCAGAAGTTGACGACTGCACACTCCGATCTCTGACCAAAAAATCTCACCCTTCGGCTCGGTTGGTTGCGCGTCCGCAGCTGGTTTGGAGAATAAAATGTCCAGGAGCGAGTATCCGACACGGGCGACGGTGTCCACTCTTCTCAGTGAGTTTTCATTCAACTTGATATCATATAATTCACCAACATGTTTACTTGTGAAAGTCTTGGTGACCGTCTTTCATGCGTTAGCTTTCATCCTCACCTTGTTCCGACTTTGGTTTCGATATTCTATCCGACGGCTTTGGTGGGATGACTTTTGGGCAGCGCTCGCACTTGTCTGTGACGCCGTCTGCATGGTGGTAGTATGGACACTTACCGCACCACTCAACAACCCATACACAAACTTTGAGGCTTTGCGTGAGCAATCTCCGTTTATTGTGTCATTTCATTCAACTTGATCACGTCCATGCCCAGCCACCCCTGCTCAGTCACGCAGCGTTCACATCATATCCTTCTGGTTGAATGTCCTTTTCTTCACATGCTCTATATGGTTTTCTCGCATTTCGATCGTATTCTCGGTGGTCCGTGTCGTTCCACCAGCTCGAAGTGTTACCTCGACAGCATTTGGTGCCGGCGTCGTACTGGCCTGCATGTGGACCTACATCTTCAGTTGTAAAGTGGTCGCCTGTTCTGTCAACGAGTCATGGTATGACGCTGTTGGAATCCAATGCCCGGTGCCAAACTGGGTGGCACTATCCGAAGTCATCAGTGCGTCCATCCGCACTCTAACCATCTTCGCTTGTTCACTCTCTTGTTTAGCCGATATAGTGTCAGATTCTATTTTGGTGGCGCTTCCGTTTCGCTTCCTATGGCGTGTAAAATTACCTTCAAACCAGAGAATCATGCTCCTTTCAGTTTTCTCCACCAGTATCCTGGTTAGCGTTGTCAGCATCGTACATACGGCGTATTTGATTCCGTCGCCTGGCTTCATCGGAGGGGTCACGGCGGAAGTCGAAGTGCGCTCGTTTCCTTGTTCTAACTCTCACAGCAAAGTGACTCTGGGATATAATTAGGGTGCAGTCTCTCTCATCGTCTGCAATCTTCTCGTCATTGTCACCTTCATCTATCGTGTGGTTCGCAACGGTCAGGACCTCACCGCCGGCCTCGCCGATAAGCACTCCGAGCCTTCAAACCGCCTCACGACCGTCGATCTTGACGTTTCAGGCGGTTCCCTGTTCACGACGATTCGAACTGCAGGGACGATTGTAGAGACGACCCGGACGGGCACGGACACGGACGTCTCGACGCTCAAGTTCGCCGACATGAGTGACGGTGTGACGACGATCGGCTCCATCGTCCCCACTGGCGGAGTCGTTCCTTTAGCTGTGCCGCCGAGTTGGGGACACGCACCCACGACCGGCGGCTACTACCACCCACAAGATGTCGCGGTGGGCATTTCCGCGGAGCACGCTACGCCTCGGATCAGGGGGAAACGGTGGTGGTTTTAAGTGATTTTCCTGCACGCTCGGCATATTCAACGTCGCCCGTTTTTTCCCTTCACGCATTCGTGTGAGATAGTCACTTTTGTGCTGGTTCGTTTCTCCATCTTCCCCCGCTCGGGTCGTCCGTAGTATACTCTCGCGTGCCTCGTGCTTTTTTAATTTCTTAAACTCTCTTCGTCGTTCCGTTGCTTGCTTCTTGATACGATATTGTCATGTCATCACTGAAACTCAGATCCTTTTTTTATATATTCCAGTTATTATCGTTCACTGTACGTGTAGTTCTCCCCGCTGGTCTCTGGTCCTGGTCCTCGCTCATTCTTACTGTATCACTCAATGTCGGACGGAAAGTATATGCAGTAATAACAGTATATACCATGCTCTCAAAATTTGTGTTTGCCACTAAGGCGATCGACAAGCCACGCCCGACGTTCGATTCCAATGTCGATTCCAGTGCCAGAGCTGTCCTTTGCTGGCAGTGCCGGTGTGGATGTGGGCTACAAGTTCAAGTCGTGCGCAAATCACCCTTGTGGCTACGCCACTCCAAAGTGAGATCACTGTCCGACGGAGGAATCTGGCAAATGTACTTGGCTGCCAGATAGTTCCAGCAGTGCTTATCACTATTGGAACTACGTCGCAGCCCAGTATTTGAGTAAACCTGTCGAACCGCGAAGAGGCGGCGAGGTAGATGATGGAGAGATCGACGGACAAGATCTAACAATGAGATGAGTTGGCAAACCAATCGGGTTGTCGAAAGCGCTGCCGCATGTATTCTTTGCAGCCCGATCTGAATTTTTGATCTGTTCTTCGTTGGAGACGCTGGTGGGGATACTAGATCATCTAAGGCTCTGATGGGGTTTGTGTTCGGTTAGGTTTGCACGTTGGGGGTTGTGGCGACTTATCTTCTTGCGCTGGGTGGGTCTCCGGAGCACTGGTGGGGGGGGGCTGGGAATGTTAGCTGGTCTTTCAAGTTGGTTTAGGTTGGATTCTATGGCCTAGTGGGGGTGGCCCGTCACCAATCCTCAATACTTTATCCATGGCAGCTACTCTAGCCATAGTCCCCGAAGGGCTCTTTTGGCTCCATCGATCATTGTCGAATGTTGCAATACATCGCCTTCCATCAGCCTATCGAAACCATGTACAAGCCCCGCTGTGCCGACAAAAGGCTTAGTTGACAGAGCGAGCTACCGAGGTCCTTCGGTTGTCACATTGGCAAGATCTCCCACTGCAACCGATACCAGTGTGGTATGTGAGATACCAGACAATCCAGACCCGGTCGATATCACAAGTCGGCTTGATGTACTGTCCCTCGAAGAGCTCAGTGAGTACTGGTGTTAAGCCCTGACCTTCTAGCAGCTTACGACCTTTCCAGACTCGTGCGATGGTGCAAATGCACACCTCGTCCGACTGTACAAGGGGCGCGAAGAGGTTCGAGAGGGGCATGTTTTGGAAGGTGACTGTTCAGGGTAGTTACCATGCTGTGGTGTCGTGTTGGTGGGTGGGTTGGTTTAGTTAGGTCTCGTATTCGGCCTAGTGGTGCTGATTTGGTTCAGCAGTGCTCATCGACTGTGTTGGTCTGTCTGGTTAGTCCCTCAGATAGGTGAGTGTTGGTGTCTTTTGGCGTCATGGTTCGACACTACTTCAAGCATGGATCTACCTCGTCGGACACATGGTGCGTCCTGATGCATGATGGTCGTTTGGGAGTCACAATTGGTCGGTATTCGACGTGTTGAGGGTGTCTGGGGGGGGGGGGAGTTGGTCGTTGTTCGATGTGTTTTTACATTCATCCTTGCCACGTACACCGTATCTATATTCGTTCTTTTCATACTCCCCTGGACCTTAGTTGGAATGATTCATGGTAAGCCGTCTTCCCTGATTTTTGCTGGTTGAAAGGCGGAGATGAAATGTGGAGTTTGCGAGTGAGCGCAGGAGACTTTCGCGAGGAGTTCAACATAGTACTGGCTTTCTTTGCACCATGTTTGTCGAAACGACTCACAACAACTAATCGCACAGACATTCGCCTACCTCAACGGTGATCCTCTCAAGAAAGCATCTTTATCCGTTTTTACTGATTGTACTATTTCGCTTCTCTGCTCGACGATTGCGCACCCCCGTTCCCTCTCAAGATCTCATCACTCAACCCGACGACCCCACAACAATGAGAGATGGTGAGTTGACGTGACCTTGGCGCGTCGCGATACCCCCCGCACCCTTCCCACCGCTCAACGCTTAAACGTTCAACGTTCTACGCGCACGGCGACGGCGACACAACGACGAGAACTGTGCCACAATCACGGTGCCCAACGACTCGTCGCAACGTGCACGGCGGTGACGACGGGTGTGTCGCCAACCACCCATTCTCTCCCGCCCCACCACGGGCCTAATGGCTCTTCTGGCGATGCCCTCCGCGCTCTCTCCCTCACCAACACCAGCCCATTGTTCATTTGGTCATGCCGCCCACCGTCCGCGCCTTCCCCACACACCGCCTAGCTCATCTCCCGCCATGCGAGCCCAATGGCTCGTTGACTGGAAATGCCAACTACCCTTCTCTTTCCCAACCCAATGGCTCGATTGGCGATTCTACCCACCGCTGACACCCTCTCCCTTGCCAACTCGAGCACAGGGGGGTCTTTTGGCCATGCCGCCGACGTCCGTGGCTTCCCTACCTCACAGCTGGCGAGTTGCGTCGACTGCTCACCCACCCTCACCTGTCGCAACGACAACGACGACGACGTCCTGACATGTGAACGCGAGAAAAGACGCGACAACGCCGTTCAATGACATGATCTTAAACTGTCTTGTATTAGCTAGGTATGTCATACGGCAGTCATCATGTAACTAGTGATAATTCGGGACAGGTTTTCCGAGGCGAAAGTCGAACTCGGTGAGCGCTGCGCGAGCCGGCAGGAACCTTGTTTACAGGGCCGATGCGTGAACATTCGGGAATCTTGCCTTCAAGTTTAGCAGTAGGAACCCCTTACTTGTTCGATGAACACTTGGAATGACACAAAATACAAGATGGATGATATTTATTGCGTCTACTAGAAGCAGGCACGATGGAGGGTACGTCTTTGGCCGTTCTGCCTGTGCTGTGTTATATCCATGATTCGGCAGTCTCAGGTATGGCATCCTGCAGTCTTCTAGTACTTCATCTTTGATTCGACCTCACACGCTCAGGCTGTCTGTCGCCTGGTCTATGTCGCCACGACTCGCAATCGCTGATAACCCTAAAGAAAACCAACCATATAAATAGTGCATATCGTCCAAAATGTTATATAAATATTATTATACATGTTCTGCCTTGTGAGGCCTTGCCGAATAGACACGACCACCTCCAACACATCCACTTTCAAACCCTGCATGGCGGCGAGCGTCCTCGCTCAAACCTGAACCGGCACTCTCGAAACCTCGTCCACCCCTTCGATGTCGCCCGCGTTTCCCGTGTTTTCTTCGGCAGCGGGATCCTGCCCTTCCTGGTCCCCATCGGCGAATACCATCGCAGATACGGTGGCGTCCGGGAAGGCGTTCGATCCTGAACGCGCGCCGAACCCGGTGTCAATGTGGCAGCAAGTTTGACGAGCATACAGCTCTCGGATGCCGATGATGAACCGGGGGATGAGAGGAAAGAGTGATACATAAGCAAGCGTTATCAAACAGAGGGTGACAGTATCGCTCGGTATAAAGTTCGTTTCGAAAACAATCAAGGAAATGAGTTGGTTGAAAACGACCCTGGCGGTGTGGAGACGGTCATCAATGATTGTGAGAGTGATGTTTGTAGGGGTGATCATGACATACACAAAGAAATAGAGAATTCCATCTCTGATTAGTAGTTGCATGTAGCGGTTCAGCTGCCATGTCTTCGTCGCTCGGTACATTTCCACTGATTGCTTCAGGGTTTGGACGACAGCGAGAACTACCAGCAAAGTAGAGAGGAAAAGTGCCGGAACCGAAGTAAGCTGGTTAATCCTTACTGGGAGATTAGCAGAATTGCAAAAGGAAAAATTGGAAACTTGGGCAATTGTCTCTGAGGCATAGCAAAGTTGAGGTGAGATCGGCCATTAATATATTGACGTCCAAATTGCACAGCACGTACCTGACAAGTGGTTGGAATTATCATAAATTCCGTACACTACAATGTAGAGGACGCCTTGTATTGTGTAAACGAAGAGAAGGGTGTAAAGGATTGTCTTGGATCGATTCCACATCACGTAAACCCGCAGAATCATCATAACTGTGATCCTGATCAACATAGCGGAAGGCATGCTCAGAGTACAAATGGACTCACAGTCAGTAGAAAGAAAGAACGCCAAGAACGCCCAATGCACCACTAAATTTAACACAAAGCCTTTGAAAATGCAGTCTTATTACCACAGAATTTAAAGGATATGGATATGCTCACAGCTGTTTCACAGTTTAAAGACCATTCATTGTTCGCTCTAAGAATGTGGGTACGTACGCCTGCCAGGACAGAGACAATAGTGGTGAGCCAAGTTGACGCAGGAAGGGTTCAAAAAAGTACTTCTAGAGGACCAGGCAAAAAGGCACTGCCACCTGAGGATGTACTTGTTAAACGAAATGAACTACAGGTTCAACCTTGAACATACTGAGTGCGGCAGCCCTTGAGAGTGTGATTAGATAGCCGTGTTTAAAAACGTGCTGAAACTTGACCCACACGACCGAAATAAGACCGACGTAACGGACCTATTGAAATAGAGTTCAGAATGTCTGGCCCATGCTCCCGAAAGTGGTTTACCCACTATGACAAACATTGTAGAGACCCAGGACCAGGGTTGGCACTGCAGCATTATCAGGGACATTGATGAGTGATGATAGAGAACCCCATACCCAAATGTACTCAATCTTGGTAGCTCGTTGAATATGAAAGAGTTACAGAAAAGAAGTGGCATACCTCAGCTGCGAACGTGAGGACTGTGGATTTGACATTTCGGTGGTGAGTGCCAGTGGACAGTTGCGGCGACGGTATCACTCACCATAATCATATCCAATGGCTGTGACAACCAAGACTGAAGTCGTGTGTTAGATTGATCATTGCAGATTATTAGCGGTCATACAGGATGCATAATCGTTTAGAACGACGAGCTCCAAAGCAGACAATAGGTCCGAGGCCATAAGTGTAAGCAAAACGGGGACAACTTTGGTGATCAAACTACGTCCAGGACGACACGCGCTATTTATCGCCTTCTTCACGTAGTTAACATCCAGATGGGCATCATCAATACAGCTGAATTGGGAAAACTAGAGGCGTCAAATAAATGCAGCCTACAAATTCTAAGACATCCTTCTTCTCGCCGCATGGTAGCAGGGTTGAAATTATACCGCAAAAAGGGTGGCGACTGACGGGCTCACATGCTATGTCAATAAAGTGCACAGGAATCCGTTCCGAGTCGACACATGTTCCTTGGTATCACTTTCCGCCAGCAGAGCATGATATATCAGATCCGCCGGACATGGCAGGTCTCCCACAAGTATTCCTTGCACAGAAACATTGTGGGAATTAGTTTCTTGTGGGCGCAATACCCCAGGATCTGCGTACGCCCAGCAAGTCTCTGCTTCATTTCACTACAGCATGTAGCTGTACCCCATGTCAATTAACTCATGTCTGCGTACTAGACGCGTTATCCTGGACTTGTACTTCTGACGTAAGTTGTGATATCAAGTGTGTGGCAGACTGCTCACACGAGCACTCTGGGGTTTTGTAAGTCAACCAACACTTGCGGTGAATACCGATTATGGCCTGATTCATGAGTAGTCTCGGGTGGCGGCGTTTTCAGCATTCTTTTATTGGCACATGCGATGGTCATCTTGTTGATGCGGAGCAGGGTCGTCACGACGATCGCGTGGTCACCGGTTGGAGCCAGCCGTTGCTCGCGCGGTGGTGGTGGAGGTGGAGCGGTGTGGTAATAATGCTCATCTCCTGGGTTGGAGCGCGTTGTATATTCATCTAGATAAGAATGGCCATCCCTGGATGAGCGGTGATGGTAATTACACATGGAATGGTCGCGATCGTGTGAAGGCGGATCATACTTGCCCAACCCATCAGGACCACCACCCTAGCGCTATAACTACATGTAAGGTATTATAAGTGATTATAATTAACTTATCATTCGAAAAAATTTATTTATAATGTATTATAAGGTCTTGTAGCGCTAGGGTGCCGGTCCTGATGCCCTAGATGACCAGGAAAAAATTCTTACCGCGAAGCTATCCAGAGTCTAAAAAACGATAAGTGAATTAACGAGTGCACCCGTCGAGGAGTAAGAGCAACCCACTTGAGTTCAACGGTGACGATGTTAATTTTCCAAAGCAGTTCCGCAGGTCCTCTGGGCTGGTATTATTGGGGAGGGGGCCAATGTCATCAGAAGAACCACAAGCCCTTTTTGGGACCCTTTCCAGCACTTTCGCCGCTTTCACTTTGGCACCCCTTTGATAACCTCTTTTCTTCCACTTTTCTCGGACTTTTGATTCACTTTTGCAACTTCCGGGACTTCGAGCCCTTTGAAATTTACTAAAGAATTACATACATATTGTAGAAGGCTACTTCATGGGAATGATAATCTACATACTTATTAACATAGAATGTCTTAAAAGAATCTAGCAAGTTAGCAAATGTAAAAGAACAATCAGAGGGCAAAAAATGCGGACCAGCAACACCAATTAAGTGGGCGTCCCGCAGTATGGTATTGAGGTGGATGACCTCAAGCACCGATTTCCCTCCTCGGAAATCTGGTTCAACCATCCACATACCAGTCTCATCACGGGCATCAGCAACAGTGGAGAACCAATGAACGAGCGCACAAGGGAATGTAGTTACCTCATTTTTGAAGGAGAAAAAGAGGAAAACTCGTGCGACATGTAAACCGGCGAAGCCTGGCTCGTCCGAAGAGTCCGTATTTCCCACAAAAAAATGCAATCACGTCTTGCCGCGCCCCCGTACCAGGAGCTGACAGACCTGATTCTCTCATGGCATAGCCCACCAAGGCCTGAGAGGTCGCTCAGTGCGTAGAAGACTGCCCGTGCCGAGTTGAAGACGTGTATGTCTTGCCCGAGATCTCGGGAAGTTGTTTGATGGGTATTTGAGATGCAAGGGTGGGCGAGTTTGGATAGAGGGCAGTGTAGAGGCAGTGGCGAGCGAGTGTTGGGAGCTGGGGTTGTTTGATCGTGACCGCCAGGCGTAGATGTCCCAGGGAAGACGACGAGACAGGAATAGTAGAACTAAAAATGAACAGCAGTGCCTCACTGCTCCTGTCCTCGTCCTCGTCGAGGTGGTGGTAGTGGCGGCATGGGGTGCAGGCACCATTGTGTTGCGGACGACACTCTCGCCGTCTTTTGCCATCGTTGCCACCCTCGTCCTCACCACGGTGGTAACAGCGGGTGTGAGGCGTGAAGTGCATCAGCAAAAAAGGATTATGTCAGTAGTACTACATAGCACCTACCACCTCTATGTTGTCAGTGTAGTGCGATGTAGTAAACAACACCATCACAAGGTACTATGGTTGGAACTCCACACGAACTCAGTTACCCGTGTTGAACAATGTAGGATATCCAACAGCAATATAGTTCCACAATACAACATATACATATACCAAGTCACAGCTATAACATGGTGTCAAAACACGCCATTAGGAGGGTTCCAGGGGCGTGGTGGTGAGCCATTGGGCTCGTTGTCCCCAAGGAAGGGGTGGAGCATATGGTGGGGCGAGAACGCGCCGTCGCATTTCAGGAGGTACGAGTGAGGTCAGAACATGCCTTGGGCGACGGTCAAGAAAGAGGGGTGAGGTATGGGGTAACAACGCACTGTTTGGCACGTTATTACATGTGCGGGCATGAAGGACGTGGCGTGATGAGACTTGTTCTCCATAAGGAAGGGGGCGAGAAAGTGCCACTGGGTGCATTTCCGAACGCACGAGAAGTTGGAACATGCCTAGGTGACGGTCAAGAAAGAGGGTAGGGTATGGGGTAACAACACACCGGTTAGCGCATTTTTGAGGGTGCGTGCGTGAGCGATGTGGCATGATGAGCCGATGGGCTCGTGATCTATAAAGAAGGGGTATGGTGTGGCGAGGACGCACCCTTTGGTGCATTTTCAGAGGCACGGGCCGAGCGGCGGCTGTTAGCGTATGCTGTAGATCCGGGATGACAGGGTCCTGCCACTGAGCACGTTTCCGAAGGCACGGGCAAAGCTGGAACATACCTTGGGCGGGTGCAATGGGGCTGACAACAATGTCGCCGTGCGTCGCATCAGATTAATGTTGCCATCATGCATTAGTGGTGGGAGAGGGTGGGGTGGTGGTACAGGCACGCTGGTGCCAGTGACATTGTGCCATCGTGCGCGTTGTGGGTGAGGGCGAGGACAAAAATGAGGGTGGGTCGTCGGGTCGAGTAGTAGAGTACGGTGGTGGTCATATCGCGCATAGTAACGGCGACAATGTTGCTGTGCGCGTCGCGTCACCGTCGTGCACGTAGCGTGGTACGACTCGGATGACCAAGTTGGGCGAGGATGGTGGTCCGTCAGTCATGTGACAATGCTGACTTCTCGTCTGAGTGCCTTCTCCCTCACGCCTTGTGAACACCTCCCGAGTCGTCAGCAAGCCCAATGGGATACCTGATGGCCTGACGGACTGCCCGCTCATCTCCTGGATCCCTCCTGATCGATGAGCCGAACGGCTCGCTCGATGCAACCCTGCCCCAACTGGACCCTTCCTGAGGTACCTCCTTGCTGCACCGAGACCCTCCCAATGTGTCGACGAGCATCCTGCCCTCCCTGGCCCCTTCCCAAACTGTCTCGAGCCCAATGGCTTGCTTGACGCCTGCCCGCCCCGTCCGGACCCCTTCTCAGCCGTTGACGAGCCCATTGGCTCGTTCGACGCATCCTTGCCCCATCTGGACCCTGGCGGCCTGTCACTAGTCCAACGGCTTTGTCGACGCCTGGCCGCCTCCTGGACCCCTCTCTCTTTGCAGCTCGCTCAATATCCACTACCTGGTCCTTTTCAGAGGGGTCGACGAACCTCACGGTTTGCTTGCTGGACCAACTGCTGCCACCCATACCACACGGCAACGACGATGCAGCACAGTGATAGTGTCTGCCACCACTACGCGACACAGCCCCAGTCCAACCATCACGACCCGAGGTCAATGATGCGACGATATCGCATCATCCTATTGTTCCCGATGATGCGGTCGCAGTCGCGTCCCCACCGCCGCCACCACCACGTCGTCGACAATGACGGCATGACGCGGACGATGGCGAGGCAACGACGCAGGCACTGCGGCCTCACCACCACCACAACCCCGAGAACGACGCAGCCGCGTTCCCGCCCGATGATCCTGCGACGGCGACGGCACGGGAGTGACGACAACAGTGGAGCCGCACTGGGTCCCATCACCACAGCCGCATCCCCACCACCATGGCACGACAGCGATGACCACAACAACGGAGCCACAGCGAATGTACCCACCATGGATGGGACAACGACCGACGATGACGATACAGCCGCAGCTGTAGCGGCGTCCCTACCATCACGACCTTGTCATCGACGACGCACCACCACCACCATGTTGATGACGACTACGTATGCAATTTATGAATGTTTGTAGTCATAATATATTGATTTTTATCGAATGATCTAAGTACGAAAGTTGAGGCCTGCCTCCCCAAAGGGATGTATTTGTTCTGTAGGCAATATCGTGCAATAATGGTGCAATATAGTAGTAATCTGTAGGCCATGTACTCGGGGGATGTCTACCGTACTACAGTGTCTACATAGTACTATTTTGGTAGTACCTTTTTTCCTGATGGAATTCATAACTAACCATCAACCATTTCACGCACCTATGACCCGTGTAGTTCATGGCGGCCTGGTTACTCTTCTCCGACCCTCTCTTGCCGTTCCTGATGATGTGTGAGTTTCACGCGGCTCTTGCCCTCGTCGTGTCGTTACGCTGCCGACAGTACTGCGTCGCTGTCGTTGTCGTGTGGTCCTCTGGTGGTGGCTGCAGTGATAGACGGACAGACGATGCCAGCCGAGAGCGAACGCACGTCCTTCTGTAAGGGTCAGACCGTCCGCCGCTTGACCGCTACGGCAAAAGGCAATGATACTGAGTGATTACCACTCAGTATCTCGGACGGTATATATGCTCAGGTAAGCACAAGCATGCTTACACCTTCCCAAACAGAAATTCGGCCGCCGGGTCGAGCGTGAAACGCGCGGTCACGTCTCGAAAGTCGACGGGGTAGCCTTGGAAAGGGTGAATCACCTTGCTTGTCAAGGTTTAGAGCACAGAGCACGACAACATCCACAGGTTTCCACGGTCAGCGAACCCGTGTGACGCACCCACGCACCTCCCGGACCCCTCTGCAAGTGTCGACGAGTCCAGTGACTTGATCCTCGCGATCGCCATGCCCCTCGTGTCTGCCGTTCCTGCTGCCCCTCCAGCTGCAGTTTCTACGAGTGATAACGAGGCGGCTTTCCAGAACATCGTCGATATCATCTCCAACGCAAACGCGCAAATAAAGCCCCTCCACGATCGATCAACTCGGTACCGCATTCCATCGTATTCTGCTATCCTTCCTATTCTGACGGCCATCCAGCGTCTGCCGTGGCTGACGGTACGCCCGACACACAACCGCTACCGCTGACACCGTCGACAAAATGCACGTCGTCCTGTCCAACACGGCGGCGCAGCTGCAAGCTGCGCCTCCGGCCGACGCGACCAACATCGACGCGATGCCTCTCCTGCGAGCTGTGGGCGAGCTGGATTCTGTGCGTGCTTTTTTCCGTCCACATGACGTTTTCGCTTCCCTTTTCCAACGTGTGTATATTTTGTTTAGACAACCCTCCTGGCCACTACTGTTTTTTCATTACGGTTATATAGCGTATGATTTTTTTTTCTGGATCCTTTTTTTGGTAACACTGAGGTTACATCGCAACAATGAGGAAGGATGTTCTTGACATATTTCTCAACGCGGGGCAAGGTCCTTTCCGGTCTACAGTAGATGATGACGAGGCCATAAAGCTACGAGTCACACGGTTCCATAAAGGCGCGTCTTTTGAATGCTTTGCAACGATCGCGTACGCTTTACATAGCGGGCTGGTCGCCGCACAGCCGGTTCATTTGTGGTATGGTAGAGGCGTCACTCAGATCCTCCAAACCCCTGTTTTTTTTTTTAAAAAAAAAAGACATCTTCTCGCTCCTACACAACATTTACAAAAAAAAAACGAAAAGCAATGAAATGTATTTTATTGCCAGCAGATTTTTTGTTAAATGTGTTGTGTAATTTTCCTAATGAGTTTGCACACTTGTTGAATCTTATAATTCATTAGAATATTTTTCAAACAACGTTCTACGAATGGAGTACCACGAGTGTGTGATGATGGATCATCATGATCAAGCGTCGCCAACGACACCAAGGAACAGTAAAAAGAGAAATATAATCCTAACAATATGGATGGGAGTATGATGAATGATTATAACAGCTAAGAAAAGACAACGCATGAACAACAAGCATGTCATCTCACGCGTTCACCACGCTCGAATACCCCACCCGACCAGAGAAAACAACAACGGGACCCCCTCGGTGCTCAAGGTCGCAATGCCAGCATAGACGACGACCTTGGTGAGCACTGCAAACACAACATCAGCGTCTCCCTCAAAACGACCACGACCACGACCACGTACCATCAGCATCATAATGCGTTACCGCTGCTGCATCGCCCGTCTTGTCCGACTCCAAGGCGCCACCCCCTTCCAGCCCGCCGCCCGAGCCCATCCCGCTCTGCACCTTGCCCTGCTCCCCGTTGGCGTTCAACCCGCGTCGCTTGATCGCTTGCCGCGACGGATCCGAGCCGTAGACGCCAGTCACTTCCAACGTGCCCGCAAGGTCGATTACGCTCGGGATCGGACGAAGCCCGTTCTCCACCGGCAACCGACTATAGTCGGTCGCGGGCATATAGAAACGTCGGTGGGGGAGGTCAAAGTAGGGCGCTAGCCCACGGAACACAGGCGGAAGCACGGCATGTAAAAACGATTTCGCGAGCAGTCGCCAGACGAAGATGATCAGGATGCCTTTTTGGGAGGGTTGGTTGGGTTGGTGGGTGGGTGGGATCATGAATGACGAGCAGGACGGAGAGACGTACCAATGCCAATCTTGGCTGCTGCCAGGTTCCACCATTGCATTCTTTCGGTCCATGTCCAGATCTCGCCTTGACCTCCAGGCATGACCGTATTCAAGAATTTTGCATCAATACCGGTATAAACAGCGTGCCATCGCGCTAAATAAGTGCCAAGGATAACGGACACAAAGGCAATGGCGTCTTCGAAACACGGACAGTTATCCACGGGTTGTGGATGGAAATGCACCAACAAGAGGCACAACGGCACCAGCACACCAGGGACTAAAACGGTTTGTCAAGGCGCAAGACAACGCGAGAGCAAAGAAGCACACCAATCCAGGATCCACTTTCCAACCATCGCTCCATGATGTCGCTCTTCATCACATAGACAGCCCAGATAGCGACTCCGAGTGCCACGCCAACACCACAGTCGGTGAGGGAATGCATGCCTGTGTAAATCCTGCCAAAAACAATCGTGACGGCATATAACATCAAGATCGCGCACGAGATCCAGTAGGTCATGGCGGATATCGCCGAGTACTCCGAGTAGGCACGATGAACATGGCCAAAGACGAACAGTGCCATAGACACGCTGTTGGTCGAATGTGTTGATGGGAAACCATATTCGAGGTGATGGGTGCCAATAGCTAGACAGCCAGTCGATTTATAAGCATTCTTGACGAGCATGTATCACGTACTTAGACGGTTTACAGGAGGAGAAAAGGGACGAGGTGAACAGACGAGGTCTTTGATGAACGAAGAAAAGTAGACACCAGATGCCAGAACAACCACAAGGCTGATCAAGTCAACGTTTCAACGCATGACAACACATGGCGAACACAGAACTCACCCCCGCCCGACTTCTGGGAACCCGAAGAAGAAGAGGATTGGAAGTGCAATCATGAAGAACGTGTGTGTTCCAAGCGTAGACGAGTAGAGAAAGTAGGTGTCCAACCAAGGATGTCGAAGGAGTGCCTTGCGACAGCCCGGGTCAGTCAAAGCATATGGTACCCGTGCAGGTACTTGCCTGCAGTCGGGCAATGACGATACTCTCGCGCGCGACGATCTTGACGACATGACTGCGAATGGTCGCTCGCCAACTTGGAAGTGTTGCACTGTAAATGTCGTCGGAGAGCTGTCCGGGCATATCTCGAGAGCCATTAAAGGTCGTCGTGTCGCCAACTGGTTTTGACTGTTGGTTGCCTGTGAACGGTGGCATAGAAATTGAGAGACTTTTTGGGTGGTCAAGCTCGTTCGTAAAGCAGGTTCGAAAGAACCACACGAGTAAAGTTTGGCGCGTTTGATCGGGGTAAGTTAAAGTTGAAACCAATGGTCACGTTACTACGGACTCTATCTACAACGTCAACCTGACTCAGACTCGCCTGGTTATCGATAACCCGCGCAGAGTCATAGATAGCAGGGTATGGGCCCAATCAAAACCCTCCTTACGGGTAAGGCTCCTCCAACAGTTTTGACGAACAACAGCTGGCTCCCTCGGTTCTTGGAGCTGAACCTGTAACAGCAAGTAACGGGCTGTCTGACTTGACATATCAAATAACGGTTCGTGGGGCCAAATAGCCCAAGAAATCCGGGACATACGCTGCAATACTTGACAATAACCTACCAATCCCCGCAATCCTGAGAAACTATCGATCCATGTGCCATCATCCGTCATACCTCGCCTTCGTCACCAAACGGGTCCCAGTCAAACGGCTTATCATCGAATATGTGGTGCCGTTTTTTACCGTCATCGCCCACCGCGAGCTCGTCCTCTTCTTCGTCAGACAAACCAGCGTCTTTCATACCGTCTTTTGTCAACTTCAAAAGTCGCTTTCGTTCATAGTCTAGACGTCGGCGCGTCGACGGTTCTGTAGGGAAAGGCGTGACAGGATTCGAGGATATGGTGAATGGGGACGACGACTCGGAGATTCCATAGAGCGGTAGTGTTGAGGACGACTGTCGAGGAGATTAGTACGGATCTAGTGAGAGAGATAGGTGTCATACCAAATCGGGATCCAGTTCGGCCTCTGCATCGTCATCTTCATTATCGACTTTGTTGCATCGTGCTGTGCGGTCCTTCTCTTCTTGTTCCTTCAAATATTTCTCGAAAGATCCGATTCTATTCCACCGCAGCGTTTCGATCGAACCCATTCGAAGCGTTCCGTCGGGGTCGGACAGGGAAAGGGATCCATACGAGAAGAACAGAAAAGGCACGTTGCCAACACCCTTCCGTCCCTGGATCTTCTTCGTGTTCACCGTGATGTGTATTTGGATCTCTGCATCGTGATGCTAACGTACGTCAGGCCACCAGACCCAGACCGACAAAGTACCATCGCTCACATAGACGATCCCTCTGCAAAGGTCCCCTCCCTTGGGCCAGACCTTGGACAACGTAAAGTCTTCCTCTGCCTCCCACTTCCACTCTTCGCCTGCACCCTCGTCGTCGAGCCAGAGACTATCCTCCGAATCGTTGCCAGGGTAATGATACGGGTCTCGAACGATGGACGCTTTGGCCCACGTCTGCGCCTCCTTGATCTGTCCCGCGTTCCCCATCTTGATTTTCCGCCGGATCTCGAACAGGTGTCCGACCGGATCTTCCAGCTCGACCTGCTTTCTTTTGCCCGAGGACGACGCATGACGCACCGTACGACGCAGGCCGTAAGGCTCGAGGATCTCGTCATCGGTGGCCGGATTGAAGATGTACTCGATGAGCCTACGAAGGTGGGCGAGGGTGTAGTTGAGAGGCACCTGGACGATGCGGTACACGCCATCTCGGTCGGACTCTCGACCGCCGACGCGGGGATGGACGAGCTGGAGTCGGACGGGGAGGTGCTTGGAGAACGACGTGGGGCGAGGGAGGGTCGTGCTCTGGGTGAGGCGGCGGATGCGACCAAACGGGTTTGTAGGCGAGTCTGCGGGCACTTTCCAGTTGTAGGCCGGCGTGCGCGGGGTGGTGAAGATGGAGGACGGGGAGGGGACGGGTGATGAAGGCGGGAGTAAACCATTCAGTTGGCGTCGTTTTGGTCCACGAGAGGGCGTGCAGGAGGGTGCGCTGGCAGAGTCATCCAGGCGTCTCTTCGTGGCCATGCTGGAGTCTTGGATACAGAAAACTTGACTCGGCTCGTCAACAAGCGCGTAACACGTGACTATCACATGATCGCGTAACTCAGACTTTTCACGGCTCACGCCAAGTCGGTACAATATTGTTATTGGCACCTACTCGGCACTCGAAGGAAGGCGCTAACGTTGCAATTACATGCAGCTGGCAATCAGATCGACAGCGATTGTCTCAAGGCCGTGCACTCCACCCAACGAACACGTAGAGAGCAGGTGACGGCACATTTCAGCAGGGTCCAAGTAAAAAAAAAAAAGGCCGTTCGTTCGTCGTCAAAGTTACGTTACTAATCTTACTACTTCTTCTCGAGCCACTCAGAGATGTCCGTCGTCGAGCGCTAGAGCCACAATTCAGTCGTGTCGTGTCGTACCATTCCCACCAGAGTGACCTACCTCGATCCAAGAAGCGGAGGCTCGCAGCGAGTCGAGCGCCTGCGCAAGCGCGAGGTTGTATCGCGATGTATCTTTGTTCTGCGTGATCTCGCTCAAGCGCTGGGGTAAAATGTGACGGGTGGGTCAACACACCTCAAAGAATGTCTTGATACGTTCGATATCGCCTTCGGTGCTCAGATTACCAAGCGCCGTCTGCCAGTGCGTGGATCATGACACGAGCATGCCTTTGGCATATATATTGACTTACCGAGATAAAACGCTGGAAGGAAAAGGTTCCTTTGCATCGCTCTTCGAGCTGCGGCTCTATTTCAACCATATTCCCAGCCAACAGAGTAAACGGACGCACATCTTTAAAGTTGTCCATGAGAAATTTGGCAGATCTTCGCCTGGTGTCGTAGTTCATCTGTTGACCATAGAAAAAGTACATGGCATCCTGAGTTCTGACTTTGTCGAGGATGAACTGTTCAGTGTCTTTGTTACACGACTCCTCTCTGCTCGCACACATCGCATACCTGATCGAAATGAGCAGGTTAAATACCGGACAACACAATTGTAAAGACACGCACATTGCGGATATA
>JBBPMK010000250.1:0-32570 GCA_038090295.1 Boletus semigastroideus
GGACTGGCTAACTGGTGAGTTTCTTCCGCATTATATTCGAAAAAAAATGGATTCCTATCAACAGAGTTTACGGCGCGTTGCCTCTATGCGCTCGAATCGAACGGAGACGAGACAGCCAACATCGAAAAATATGACGCAGCCCTCATATCCTACTCTACCGCATTGTCACTCAGTCCCTCTGCGCCAAGTAGTATACTCGTAAAATGGGCAAAAATCATTATGCTCCAGGGGACAGTGAAACAAGCGTTGGTCACTGCCACCAAGGTATGTTCGCCGTGCGCGTGATGGCTGATTTTGCTATTGACTCTCCTATGGTCCAGTTTCAGTGCCCAAGATTCGTCATCTATCAAACGATGTGTGACACGCTTGAAGGGAATGGGCGACTTTCGGAAGCAGTCGAGTGTTTCCGGCAGATGCAGAGCGAGGTCGAAATGGACACGGTTTGCCATGAAGAGCGAGCACAGTGGGCCCTCGGTTGGTGATAACTCGGACGGTTTCTTTCGGTGCGCCTGACATTCCAGTTAGATTTTGAGCGGCGATGTATTTCTAGGCTGGAAAAGCTTGGCGATGTCGCGATGGACTCCGAGAGATACACTGAAGCTGCCAAATATTTGTCGAGCCTTTTATCATTGAACCCGGAAGATCGCATGGGTGTCCTTGTCAAGCGGAGGAAAGCACGTGCATCGATGAACGCGTGGGCGGAAGCGTTGATGGATGCGGACGAGGTACGCATTGTCCTCTATTGAAGTTGCATGTTGATACCGATCATCGCGCATGCAGGCTATCGAGCTTGATCCCTCGTGCTACCTAGGATACGAGAGGAGGCATGCAGCTTTGCACGGAGCAACACGACATGTAGAAGCGGCTGACGCGTTCCATCGGATGCTTTCAAAGTTGGATGCGTCTCCAGACGAATGTGTTCGTGGTGAGCCATCCCACGCCATCTACTGCACCATCGAACATGCTTATCGACTCCAACGACAGCGCTGCGTAGCCAGTATGTGGATGCCACACCTGAGATTCGACGGGTCGTCGACAAGACGATTCGCCACATCCCACGGGTGCTGATCGACATTACCACCGGTCGTCTCTGTGATAAAAAGCAGCAAGCAAAGGCCTTCGAAGCCCTCCCGATCTACAGTGAACTCGTGTCGTCAATGACGACGGGACTCGACCTTGCACGCATTTTGGGCGAGGTAAAACAATTCTACCGATACGTGATGCTCTCACACAAGTGGGAGATCGACGAACCGCTTCTGCAAACGGTCGAGCAGGTCACGGTATACAAACTAGAACCATCCTTGGCAAACAATAAACTACAAACCTTTTGTTCGCTTGCGCATACTCTTGGCTTCCGCTGGGCATGGAGCGACACGTGCTGCGTCGATAAACTCAACAATGTGCTATTGCACGAGTCACTAGTCGCCATGTTCGCGTGGTATCGTGGGTCGTCCTTGACGATCGTGTACCTCGGCGATGTCTCGTCGCAGTTGCAAGAACCAGGTGGTCTCCGCGATAGCATCTGGAATACGCGAGCATGGACATACCAAGAATACGTTGCTGCAGAGGTCGTCCAGTTCTACACCAAGGACTGGAAACCTTACCTCGGCTTGGAAATGTCCAACCACAAACAGTCGCCCATCGTGATATCGGAGATGCAACAAGCCACGGGAGGATCTGTACAGGATATGTCTGTGCTTCGTCCCGGCCTCGACAGGGTGCGGGAAAAATTGTACTTGGCGTCGACGCGGCAGACGACACTCGTGGAAGACATTGCATACTCGCTGCTGGGTATTTTCAATGCGGCCATTCCAGTCATCTATGGTGAGGGCGATCGCGCGGTCGGCCGTTTCCTGGAGCACATTCTGGCGGGTTCTGGTGATGTCACGATTCTCGCGTGGACCGGGCGTGCGGGCAGCTACCACAGCTGCCTGCCTCCCGATCTCACAGTGTACACATCGCTCGTACCGCCGCACGTGCCACAGCCCATGGCGCCAGCCGAGATGGCGTGGACCGTAGCGGAATTGGATGCATCGTTGCCAGACGTCACAACGGCTGTCACGCTGTACGACCGCCTCCAGAAGCTCCCTTCGACCTCCTTCACCGCGAGCCGACTCAGCCTTGCCGGGATCGTGTTCCCCATCACACAACTTGAACGCGATGCATCGGGCTCGGGCCCTGACCACCCGAACACGTACCATGCGACCACATCGGCGCTCGGAACGGTCGAGATCGCGACGACGGAGGATCTCGATGACAGAGGGCTCCAAAACCTCGTCCTGATCCACCCCTGGATTGGCCCACTGCTCGACCAAGAGTTCACGTCGGCGGCCGCGCATGCCGGGGCTGCCAATGGTCCGGTGGAGGGGATGGACGCGACGGGGTGGGCGGCGCTGCGGCTGGTTGCGCGGTTGAGGCAGCCGTTTGTGGCACTCGTGCTCGTGCTGGTGGGGCGGGGGCGGTATAGGCGTGTTGCGGCGGATGGGATGGTCGTGGGGAGGGTGAGAGAAGGGGTGGGATTGGAAGAGTTGGTGGAGGGGATTCAGACCGTCGACATACAGTAGTTGGAACTTTACGAATCACCCTCGATGCTGCAGAAGTGTTTTGACAGGGAATTGAACATCTCTTATGAAGAGAAAACAATGCATGCGAAACATCCACACAATCTAAGTTCTGATTCATCCAAGTGTGATCAACCGCCACTGTCTATTCTCTATCCGAACCCAGTCTTCTTCCAGTATGGCTGTTTGCCCTGTGCGATAAGCCACGTCATCTTTCCACTCGATAGCCAAAAGGATCAACGTTTCGTGGCTGCCTGCTGCGACGACGATAAAGTCCTGATGCACCATTTCGAAGCGGTTTGGATCTTCGTAAGAGTCGAGACGAGAAAACAACACATATCCTCCTCCCCCACCTCCAGCCCACTTATATCGGATAGCCCTCAAATTCGCAACACTCGTCCAGAAGCGTAGTTGTCCAGTTCGAAGAGTGAGGCGGTCTATGTGCAATTGAACCTGTTCTGCCGGTTGTTCATTTTTCCATAAAGCTTGACCGTGTGCACCTGGATGGTCCGGCCACGAATGCTCTTTAATTTTGACCAACTGGTAGTTGGTATCCACGATGTTGAAATGAATCACAGGTCGGACAGGATGGTCCTCCCCAGCGCGAAAAAAAGGAAGATGGATCTGATCCTCCCCTGACCACGCTGCCCAGCTCCAGGAAGGAATTGGGGTCACTTTGACAGAGCCATTGCCATCTAAGATGGGAACTTTAACTTGGTTTCGTGCAGAATGACCCAAAAAATCCCACGTCATTGCGTATGAGAAAAGTGATTCTGGGTGGCCCCAGAAGTATGAATCGTTGTGGACCACGGCGAGAGTCTCGGAAACACCGCTGAACGCGTTTAGGATGTCAGTTTTATGGGTCATGGTCCGCTGGCGGTAAGTGGCGAGAAACTTTTTGTACAGATCAAAGTACGCCGATGGTTCCAGAGGGTCGTGGGATAGACGGTTGGCAGCAATCTTGTCAACAAATGAGGAACGAAACCAATGGATGACCTCAGCTTTTTCCAGAGTTCGCTCTTCTGAATATGACGCAACACAACAGCTCCAGTAAACTTGATTCGGTGAGAACACCAGCACTCTGTCAGACAAGACTTGTTCCTGAAACGTCCATGCACGTTGCTTCCATGCAAAGTTGCTGGTTGCGTCCAGTATTTCGATGACCGTCAGGAGCTCACAGCCGGCAAGCTTCAAAATCCTCTGAGCCTGACCACGGCTCCCCTGTTTAATACCTGGAAGACCACCGTTTGCGTGATCACCAGCAGCACCGATTATAGTGAACAGAGCTCCCGAGTAGATCGTCCCCATCCGCATAATTTCCTCTCTCTTCATTCTCCAGTCGTCTTGGATGATACAAAGAGAGTCTACCCACAGATATCGCTCTCCAACGGCACGAACTAGAGTGATTGCGTCTCGAATGGTCACTGGGATGAGTAGCGAGCGCAAAGAACCTCGTTTCCGAAGATCACCGGTGTTCTCGACGAGATGGGTGAATACGGGAGCTGCGCCCCAGACGTAGCTTAGAGCAACGTAGCGACATCGCGAGGGTGTGTCCACAAGACGTGACTCGTTCACGTCAACCACGAAAGTCGGTTCTCCAAGTCTGGCACCCATCACTTGGAGTTGCGTGCACTCCTTGCCATGCTTGTGTTCCCATTCGTGAAGCCATGTACGGATGAGCTGTATATTTGCTTGGGTGGGTACATATCTGCCGCCGATTGTACGCAGAAATTCCTGTTCGGATTGTGGTGCTTTGGTACCGGAGCTGGCTTTTACCTTAAGTGATCTGGTTATTTACTACATCAGAGAAAACCTAATTTTGGCCGACCTGGAAATTTAAGACGTAGTGAGCCGATCGAGCACTTTTTGTTTCGAGGTGCCAAGGAAGGGCGGGCCCGTGGTATTGGTTTGCCTCAAATGGATCAAAGATCACCGAAGTTTGTGTAAAATGGAAATGCGTGATGCTGGGATCTCGAGTTCCAATGTCTGCAGGCAACTTGAAGCTACAGAATTCGTCATACTCCATGAAGCGACATTCGCATCAAGATCTGAGGGCTCCTTATCCAGGTTTTCGGCGACTAATCTGCAGATTTCACAGCTTAAGCGCCGCCCTTTGATTTCGTTAACGGATCCAAAGATACTGCTTGCATTGTCATGGTACTTGTGACCCATCGGTGTTGAGCAGGGCAGTGGGTTACTGCAAGGAAACAGCGAATGTGATAAGCGATGTGTGTCCAGCTTCGAGCACACATCGCAGAGTTTCGTGTCCGTGGCCTTTGACGCTGGATCTACTGGCATTGTCACGGTTTCGACTGATAGCGTGGTTATAGGTGCTTGTCAAGGTTAGCACCCTTTGCCCGCCGGTTGAAGCCTACGCGGAAGCAATTCGCATCAAAGAAACCTGCGTCCGACCCGCACGTACCGTAAACGCACTTCAAGTTTGTCTGGCTATATCTATATTCACTTGTCTCAAATGCTTATAAAGGTCATTGAAATGCCAACAATGAAAGGGATGAGGGTAGTCGGTAAGCGCCCAGAGAAGAATGCAGTGGTGTGTGAACTGACCCGATATATTTTACAAGACACCACACGTGTTCGATACAGCAAGCGAGAAACCTTGGTTCTGTTTTCTCTTCCACCTCCAGAATGCTTTTAAAAATAGGAAGACGATCGAAAGATGGTACGTGCTTGGCCAGACACGCGGAATGTAGTCCTGACTCAGACCCAAGACTCGAGTGCGAATCGCTCCTCCACCAAGACGCAGGTCAACTTGCCAATTGAAGTCGATGGTCGAGACATTGTATGGTCAGTCGCATTCCTGGAGGACGGGAAGCACATTGTCAGCGGTGGAAAAGAAGGGAGAATTCGTCGTTGGCGAGTAGAAGATGGCGTTGAGGTGGGTACGCCAATGGATGCGGGGAGTAGTATTGCCAGCCTCGCAGTGTCAGGCGATCGAAAGTGGGTCGTCAATGGGACAGGTAGTTGCCGGGTCACCGTTTGGAACACGGAGGACTATTCGAAAGCGAAGGAGTTCAAAGGTCACACTGACTACGTGTATTCGCTGGACGTCTCTCCGGATGCAACGAGATTGGCGACCGGATCGCGTGACGGTTCTATCCGCATCTGGTCGCTCCCGCACGGCCAGCCACTACTTCAACTTGGTTCACCTCAACTTGCCGAATCTGTGGTGGGGCTCAAATTTTCACCCGACGGACGCATGGTGGCCACTGCATCATCAACTCCCCATTCCATTCGGATTTACGACAGTCAGGATGGCACCTGTCTCGTTGATGTCTCAATGCAAGTTGGCTCGTTATTCAACCAGTCCATTGCTTGGGGTTGCGATAGCAAACAGCTCTTCGTTTTGTCTCCCGATGGCCGCATCCACCGCCTTGACGCGTCCTCTGGTACAACGCTCTCAAAATGGCGCATTCACAGCAGAGCTGGTGATGCAAGGTGTGTCGCTTTGGCAGGCAATGACAGGTTCCTCGCAGCCTCTGCTGGTTCATCGGTCACCTTCTGGGACACGGCGACAGGTAAACGAATCGGTCCTTCTATACGGCATCCAAGTGACATCGTGGCCATGGCCATCTCAAAAAATTATGACATTGTCATTGGTGGCGACAGGAAAATTACTTTGCGGAATCTGTGCGACGTGGTTCCACCGTCCCACTACAAAAATGTAAGTGCACCTGAATCAGAGACGCAAGACAGTTTCCTAATGACAATCATTTCTGTCGATGTCCTTGAGCAGGAAATGGAGCGCACAAGGGTTGAAATGGCCAAGCGCGAGGAGTTCTTTCGGGTACAAGAACAAGACACAAGTATGCTTATGTTCAATTTGTCTCTGGTCTCGCTGACTTGCCCGATAGGCAACAAAATCGCGCGTCTCGAGGCAACCGTTCAAGAGCTGCGTAACACCCTCGTCGAATCCCGCAGCGCAACCAATCAGACTGTTCATACCCTCAATAAAACCATCAAGTCATTAGGTTTACAGGACGAGAGTTCGAGTGAGTTTATTGTCACGTTTGCTCTTATTTCAGTCAACCATATCCCCCAGGAAGTAAAATTACAAGTGTTGAAAAAATTATCGAAGAACTTCGTACTCGACTTGCCGAATCTCAACGCGAAATTGATGAAAAGGATGACCTCATCGAGACGCTCCGTACCGCTCTTCGTGCTCACGAACGACAACATTGTTGTGAAGCCTTTTTTTCTGAGGGCCACATATACGATGCAGTAGCGTCTCTCACAGAGATCGCGCACACGGGAAACCATGACGCACGAGCCAACGTGCGGATATTTGGCTGGGTTACTGGTGGGTTTCCGTGTGGTGATTTGGGACATGGTGTGCTCAATCACTCATCAGAGTTTACGCACAAATGCACGACGTCCTTGGAAGGCATTGGTGACAAGGCTTTGAAGGTTGAGCAATACGACGAAGCACTGAAGGCCTACTCGGTTGCCATCTCTCTCGGTCCTTCTAGCCTAAAAACTCTATTGATCAAGTGGACAAGTACAAAGATGACGCGTTGCTCAGCGGATGAAGCGCTGGGCGTAGCTGCCGAGGTATGCCCTCTACATGGTAGTGTGAGCAAAGCTTGACGCTCTCGGTGTAGTTTAAGCTTCCAAAGTTTCTCGTGTATCAGGCTCTTTGCGACGTTCTTGAAGGCGACTGCCGCATCCAAGAGGCAATCGAGTTCTTCCGACGAATGCAGCGCGAGCTAACAGAGGACGAAAACATGCACGATGAGCAAGCAGCGTGGGAACCAGGCAAGGGATCTTAACAATGTGGCCCTACAGCTAACGTAAGGGTTGGTTCAGATTTTAGAGCGCGCTGTGTTGGGAGGCTGGAGAAGTTGGGGGATGCTGCCATGGATTCCCAAAAACCCGACGAAGCCATTGGATACTATACGGGCGCACTCACACTCGATCCGACGGATGTCAGTGAAATTCTCATTAAACGCAGCAAAGCCCGAGTTGCCTTGGGTTCATGGGAAGAGGCGCTGGTCGACGCTGACAAGGTGTAGCACAACGTCCATGCCGCATCGAATAGCACTTATGCTCTTTAGCTCGTCGAGATCGATTCGTCGTGTTATAAAGGATACGAGAGGAAGTATGCTGTGTTACACGGAATGGGACACCACAGCGAAGCATTCAAGGTATTCGGAGTAATGCTTTCGAAGCTCGAGCAATCCTCCGATCCACACATTTCTGGTGCGTCACTTTCACGCCATGATGCATAGCATATTTTGATTGATTTTGGCCAGATCTTCGTCATCAATACGTCGACGCGACTCCAACCATTCGGTGTCTCATCCAGCAGAGTATCCGGCATTTGCCCCGTGTTCTCATTGACACTACCACGGGCCGTCTTTACGACAAGACGCAGCAAGCTGCAGCTTTTGAGGAGCTTCCGGTCTACGATGAGATGCGGTCCTCGATGACTACTCCTACTCGGCTCGACCGCAAACGCATTGAAAGAGAGGTGAAGAAGTACTACCGATACGTCATGCTGTCCCACAGGTGGGAAGATGGTGAACCTCATTTTCAAACGGTAGAGCACATCTCCGTCTACAACCTCGAAGAATCACCCGCAAACAAGAAGCTACGGAATTTCTGTTTGTTTATGCACTCCGCTGGGTTCAGATGGGTGTGGTCCGACACCTGCTGTATTAACAAAAAGGACAATGTGGTGCTGCAAGAGTCCCTGATTGCCATGTTTACATGGTATCACGGCTCGTCCTTGACGATTGTCTACCTTCGGGGTATCTTCTCAGAGTCTCAACGCCCTGGCGACCTCCAGAGAAGCAACTGGAACACTCGTGCATGGACATACCAAGAATATGTTGCTGCCGAGAACGTCCAGTTCTACACCGAGGACTGGAAGCCTTACCTCGGCTTAGACACGTTCAACCACAAAGATTCGCCTGTCATCGTTTCAGAGATGGAGCAAGTGTCTGGCATTTCTGCCAGGGAGTTGGCTGTACTTCGTCCAGGCCTCGACAAGGTGCGCGAGAAGCTCTTTTTGGCTTCGGCGCGGCAAACGACGCTCGTGGAAGATATCGCTTACTCGCTACTTGGCATCTTTCATGCTGCCATTCCGGTCATCTACGGCGAGGGTACTCGTGCGGTGGGCCGACTACTCGAACACGTCCTAACGGGATCAAGAGATGTCACGATTCTAGCTTGGACCGGGCAAGCGGGTCGCTACAATAGCTGCCTTCCCTTGGACCTCAGCGTTTACCAGGAAATCGTGCCTCCACACATCTCACAACTCGTCGAATCATCACCCAATATAGACCACATGATGATGGAATTAAGTTCGTCCCCCGCCAACCTCTCTCTCGTCGTAGCGCTCCATAACAAGCTCCACGAGATCCCTTCGCCGTCCATGTCTTCCAGTCGACTCTACCTTCCCGGCATCGTTTTTCCCATTACCGACCTCGTTCGTACCACGGAGCTCGGCCCCAAAACGGACCGCCATACATATCGTGCAAGGACGTCCATGCTTGGCGACGTGGAGATCCATACTCGAGATGATGACCTGACTAGGTCGAAAGATCTCTGCCTCGTTCATCCCTGGATCCGCCCCTTGCTCGACCAAGAGTTTTTAGACGGCGCGGCGGGGCTCGACGTGCCCACTAAGTCGGTTCGCTTGGTTGCTCGTCTCATGCAGCCGTTCGGTGCGCTATTGTTTGCACCCGTGACGCGAATCGAGTACAGACGCGTTGCTGCGGACGCGTTGATCATGGTGCAGGTGTGCGAGGGGACGGCGCTGAGCGAGGTTATGGAGAGTATTCGGACGATCGAAGTATTATAGAGTTGTTTGCTACACATTCGTTCACCCACTCCCAGGGATGTGTACGCGCGTGAACGAAGGTGTCGGAAGAGACAAATGTGTGATTATAGAACAAGAAGCGCACCGTGGTCGGGTTTGATACATAGTCCGGTGTGTGCGGCCAATAGCCTCGGTATCTGACGGAAAAGCGAAAACGAGCCCATCTGGGTCACTGGAAGCAGAGAATTGGGAAGATTGATGGCCGAGCAACGACGTAGCTGTAGATAATCAATGCCAATCATCTCTGTAAATGATCTCCCTCGAAGTCATTGCTTGCACCTGACGGCAGGTGGCTATGAGTCGAATAGGCACGAAACACAGCCTGCGCCGAAAACGTGAGCGGCACCTGTGCACTAATAAATTGATGAAGGGCAACTTGCACCAACGGACCACAGCTTGTGCAGTGACATTTACAAGGTCCAACTAGCCAGGTCATGTCTCGGCCGTCGACAGGGACTGGTGCGTGCTGGCAAAACGGAGATGTGTTGAAGCTGACCGTTGGACAAGAGCGTGCTCCCTCCATCGAAATCAACAATAATGACCTCGTAGATGTGGTGACGTTCTCAGCGAGCGGCGAAGGCCTGTTGAGCGATGGGTGCAAGGGCGTCCGAGCCTGGCGGGTGGAAGATGGCAAGGAATTGGCAACGATGGATGCGGAGAATGTCTGCTGTCTCGCTGCGTCCAACGACGGAAGATGGATAGTAGCGGGGACAGTCGAAGGCGACCTGTTCATCTGGAACGCGGAGACATACCAACAAGTCTTCAAGGACGAGGAAGACAGCGGCGGCTCCATCAACGGCGTCGATTTTTCGCCAGACTCGACTCGACTCGTATCTATGAGTGGTGAGGTAGCCACTGTCTGGGATGTCGCATCTCGCAGACGCGTGCGGTCGCTCGACCATGGTGGTTGGTTGAAAGCAGCGAAATACGCGCCAGAGGGCAACCTAATCGCGACAACCACCAATGACTCCGTTCGCGTCTGGAACGGCAACGACGGCCACCTGCTCGTGGACATCCCGGTGCAGGTTACTTCCGACTACAGCAGATCACTCCTCTGGTTCAAAAGCCACATCTTTGTGATATCCGGCAACACGCTCAAGGAACTTGAAGCGTCCACTGGGTCGGTAGTTTCGGAGTGGCCAGTTCCAAGCGGCGACTGCTCGTGCATCGCCTTGCCTCAACATGGAGAATTCATCGCCTACGCCGCAGGACAAACTATCACGTTTTGGGACACTTCAACACACATCCAGCTCGGTTGCATCCAACATCCTCAACAAATATCTTCGCTTGCATTCTCTCCGGATGATCAGTTTCTCGCAATTAGTGGAAAATTCGGAAAAATTCACATCCAGAATCTCAACGACGGCTTGGCTTTGTCCTACTTTACTGTAAGCAATCTGCCTTACTTTCATCTTCGTCCAACACTGAACGTCAGGTCTCTCAGGCGTCTTTCATTGATATCACTGATGCTGTACTCGACTTGTGGAAACAAGACCGACTCGTCGACGCCGAAGCATCATTGACGGATGCGATACTCGTTTCAGGGCCCCGGAATCATCACGCACTCGCTAACAGAGCACTCGTAAGATCACAGTTGCAACATTCCAAGCTAGCTTTAGACGATGCCGAAAATGTGCGCCCCGGCTTTCTCTCCTGCCCGTTATGCTCACACTAAAATTGTTGCAAGTCCATCAAAGCTCGTCCTTCTGTCATTGGTTACATCGCAAAGAGCGTCGCACTCATCGGAAGCGGACAAAGGGACGAAGGTTGTCGCGTGTTCGACCTGGCGTTCAGGCACTGTGACCAAGTTCACGTGGATAGTCTACTTTTGATTAAGGTGCGTATCCGACATTGGTTAAACTGCCTTGTCCCTCAGTCAAGTATCATAGGCTGTCATTTTTTTCATGGCCGGGCAGCACGATGAAGCCGTATCACGCATCGGAGATCTTATCGCTACCGTGGACTTGAACGCAATATATTATTTGGTTCAGGTACGCATAACATGTATCTCACTGCAATGTTCACGACTTACATCTCTGGCAGGCATATATGCACTTTCTCCTTGGAAGCTCACATATGGAGAACGGCCACCACGAGGCTGCGATACAGTCATTTGAGCGTGCACGAACCCAAATGCGATACCACACTGAATTTCGTCTCCTCGTTATATCATTGGTAAGCTTCTGGTTGATCACTGGTGTCATGTAGCCAAAGGTCACTGTCTTCAACAGATATCTGGCTGGAAATTTGATGATCTCGGTTTCACAATTCGGCAGCGTCTCTGTGAAGCCCTGTTTGTAGCCGGTCGTACCGAGAATGCAGGCGAATGTCTTCTCGAGCTAGTAGATACGTTCGACACAAAGATTTACACGAGCAGACTAGTGACGGAATGGATTTCCGGTGAGCTCATGCCTATTTTTTTGTGTTCACGACCCATCCAAGCTTTTCGTCAGCTTTCGCCCAACGATGTCTCTCTACCCAGGACAGCTCATTGATGTTCGGTGAGGGCCTTGACTCCCCAACCCGCATACCCATTGTCAACGCATGGGCAAAATCAACGCTGGCCAGTTGCTTGTGGAAAGATGCGATGATCACCGCCGCCAATGTATTTTTTCGTCTTCATACTTATGCATGTCTTCCTGACAGTCCTGGTTTGAAGTTCGTCGTTCCAAGATTCACGATCTATCGGGTCATATGCGAACGTCTCGAGTCAACAGACCACATCACGGAAGCGATCGAGTGTTTTCACCAAATGAACAGTGAATTAGGGCGGGAGGCAATCACACACGATGAGCAGGCAGAATGGGCTTTACGTAAGTAGTCTCAGGTGTAGGCTGTCAAAATTTGAGATTGTTTTCCTGCAGACTTCAAGCAGCGTTGCTCTGAAAAGCTGGAGCACTTTGGAGATAGAGCGGTCGACGCTCGACAATATGACGATGCCATTGCCCATTATTCGGCCGCATTGTCCCTGAGCCCTGCTATCCCTCGGGACATCTTTACCAAGCGAAGAAATGCATATGTGGAAATCGGGCTATGGGAAAATGCTTTAGACGATACGAGCATGGTATTTCACGTTTGTTTCCCGCATGACTCGTTCGGCTGACGAAGACCATAAGTTAATGATGATAGATCCATTATCTAAACATGGTTACGAGGCGGTGTTGGTAGTGTGGGCGAGGGCAAAACTGACGAATGGAACATGGAAAGATGCCTTGCAAACTGCTAGCGGGGTAGGTGTGTTTCCTGACCTTTTTATTGTCAAGATTGATAATTTGGTTCGAAGTTCAAAATACCAAGAATCCCTATATATCAGGCCTTGTGTGAATACATGTATCTCGAAGCAGTTGATAGCGCGGTGGACGCGACCGAGTGTTTCCTTAGGATGGAAACTGAATTGGCAAGGAAGATGCATCTCAAGGAAGTGAAGTGGATGTTTAGTGAGTGATCGTGTCTGCCGAAACAGATGCCATCGGTGACCATGATATTTCAGAATATAAGACCCGTTGTTTCAAAAAGCTAGAGGAACTTGGCAACTTCGCGATGGATACTGTGCACTATGACGGAGCCATCTCCCAGTATTCGGCCGCACTGACCCTCCGTCCGCGTTTGCCAAGGCTCTTGATTAAACGCAGCAAGGTATACGCGGCCAAAGGGCTATGGGAACTCGCTTTAGATGATGCGACCAAGGTACCTCGTCTCTGTCTCGTATGCTGAGTACACTCAACGTACAATCACCAGGTGATGACACTTGATCCCTTGTCTCAATGGGGTTATGAGGCGATACTGACGGAATGGGCAAGAGCGCAATTAACAGACAAGTCATGGAAGAACGCCTTGCAGACTGCTGGTGGAGTAAGTCTACTCCTTGGTTTTGATATCTATTCGAAATTTATCTATGATCTGAAGCTCAAAGTACCAAGATTGGCGATATATCGGGCTCTATGTGAACGGTTGGAGAAGGTCGATTGTTTGGTGGAGGCGACGAAATGCTTCCACGAAATGGGGAATGACTTAGTACTGAAAGAACTACCAGGTGAGTGGGCCGACGGTGAGTACTCGTGGTTTTGAAACAAATGACGCCTGTGACCACAATTTGTCAGAATTCAAACCACGTTGTCACATGAAGCTAGAGAGACTTGGGGATGCCGCGATGGATAGCGCGGGATATGAGGAAGCTATCTCCCGATATTCGGCCGCGCTTTCCCTTGATCCGGCCGCTCAAGGTCTCTGCATCAGGCGAAGCAGGGCCTACATGGCGTGTGGTTTGTGGAAGGCAGCGTTAAACGACGCGAACATGGTGAGTGGCTGGTGTTATGTAATTATATTCGAGTTGATGGAGCGTCATCAGGCGATTGAGCTCAAACCATTGTCTCCATGGGGCTATGAGAGGAAGTACATAGCGTTACAAGGGGGCGAACACTACGAAGATGCAGTAAACGCATTCGAAATGATGTTGTCAAGGATGTCGCAGTCGTCCGACGTAATGACTCGCGGTGAGCGTATCGACATCACGCAGAGTTCATTTACTAATCCAGTCTCCCAGAGCTTCAGCACCAATACACAAGTCCAGTGAGGACGAGAGCAGTTATCCGGGGTGCCGTTCAGAATGCCATCCGTGACTCTCCACGAATGCTGATTAATACCATGTCTGGCCGCCTTCTGGACAAATCGCAACAAGCCGCCGCATTTGAATCGCTTCCAGACTTCCATAGGTTGATCTTGTCTATGACGACCAAGACAGACCATGCCCGCATCGAGCATGACGTGACACGGTACTATCGTTACGCCATGTTTTCGCACAAGTGGGAAGACAACGAGCTTCTATTCGAGAAAGCCATTCACATTGTAGTCGATGGTCTCGAGGAATCCCCCACGAACGACAAGCTTAAAATGTTCTGCAAAGTCGTACGGGACGCTGGGTTGCATTGGGCATGGAGTGACACGTGCTGCATCAATAAAGCAGATCACTTTGTGCTCCAAGAAGCCTTGGTTTCCATGTTCCGATGGTACCAGGGTTCCACTCAGACAATCGTCCTACTCCGTGACGTTCGTTCTCCATCAAAGCGCGGCGATCTTGTGAAGAGCATCTGGAACTCTCGTGCCTGGACGTTCCAAGAATATCATGCTTCAAAAATAGTCCGGTTCTTCAACGAAGACTGGACGCTCTATAGGAACCTTGACATTGCCAATCATAAGGAATCACCCGAGATCCTGTCGGAGATGGAGGAGGCGACAGGTGTCTCTCCGCGGGCCTTGAGGGCTCTCCAACCAGGATTAGACGACATACGGGAGAAACTATGTCTCGCTTCGAGCCGAGAGATGACCCTTGTCGAAGATGCAGCATACTCGCTACTCGGGATATTTTCAATGTCCTTGCCGATTGTGTATGGCGAGGGGGACCAAGCGCTTGGACGATTGTTGTCACAATTACTCACGAGCTCAGGCGATACGAGCATTCTAGCTTGGACCGGAAAATCAGGAAGTTTTAACAGCTGTCTTCCAAACAGTATCCGTGTGTTCAGCCAGTTGCTGACCTCACACATCCCATCAGTCACAGATACCGACATGGAAACCGTCAATTCTAGATTGCGCAACTCGTCGCTCAATACCGCCTTGGTCACGATATTATATGATCGACTCAATACGCTCCGTGTACCGTCATTTTCAGGGAAGCGGATGACACTTCCATGCATCGCGTTCAAACTCGGACCTGTAGCGGTTTCGAGCACTTCGGAACGGGTGTTTCGTGCACAGACAATTGCACTCGGGACGGTGGAGATCAACGCAGAGGTGGATCTTTCTCGATTTAAATCTCTGTACCTCATTCACCCATGGATTGACTTTCTCCTCGACCGACAACCTGTAGGAAGTGTGTCCGAGACTATATCGGAGGAGTACACATACCATTCTACGATAGGCGCTGAGATGTCTTCCCTCCCCACTCTTCCGAGTACTACCTCGGCAGCTCCACAATCACGAAACGAGTGGTTCAACCACCTTGGGTTGTCGTTTGTTACATCGACGACTCTTACCCACCCTCGCGACGTGGATGCATCCTCTCTTCGCCCCCCTTCTTCCCTATCACAGAGCGACAGGCAGAAACGCGCGTTCCAAGCGCTCGCTCGACTGAGACAACCGTTTGGCGCACTGTTGCTCACACCAAGCCGGGGCAACGTGGCAGCATACAGGAGGGTTGCCACGGAGAGTTTGATTACCGTTCGGGTCGAGGAGGTGACACCCGCGGTGTTGAATAAGCTAGTAGAAGGCGTATGTGCGTTGGATGTGCTGTAATGACAATGTGCATTGATGCCTACTCCGGTAAGCAAGATAGACACCAGGAAAGGTACGGTGATTACCTAAGTTTGTGTCGATAGCCTCGATAAGACCATGGCGACGGGTACTTGATCGCCCTGTGACCTGGACAGCCTTCTCCTGCAGCCGTGCCGAATGGTGAGCATGTTCTATAACGCAACAAACGTCCAGCTGTCAGGGAAGGGTACGTAGCACTTCGATTTGCAAATGTGCGTTGCTGACATTCACTGAAGCCGAAAACAGTCCAAAACCAATCGAAATTATCGTTTCAAAGGACGTTTGTTCGGTTGCATTTATTTCCCATGGGACGCACGTCGTTGGCGGTGGTTTTGGTGGCAAGGTTCGCGTTTGGCACAAGGGAGATGGTCAAGAGGTTGGGGCGGCCCTGAACGCAGGAAGCACTACCGTTCTCAATATCGCGGTGTCGCGGGACGGAAAGTGGGTCATCGTCGGGACGGTGCATGGGCGGGTGATAGTATGGGATGCTGAATGCCACGAAAAAGTCGCCGAGTTTCAAGGACATGACAACTGGGTGCGTGCGGTCGACGTGTCCCCGGATGCGACGAGAATTGCCAGCGGGTCGGACGACAAGACGGTCTGCGTCTGGTGCATCGCGTCCGGGGAGCAGCCCGTACGTCAAGTTGGCCCCTTGGAGCACGACTACATTCTGGCGGGCGTCAAGTTCTCGCCGGACGGAAATCTTCTCGCTACGGCGACTTGGTGGAAAGAATCTGTCCGTATTTATAACAGTTGGGATGGAAGCCTCCTGTTCGATGTCCCGATCGGTGTCAACTCGTACGAGAACCAATCCCTCTCCTGGCTACCCAACGGCACGTTGCTCTTCGCTTTATCTGCCGGCGGCGACGTTTGGTGCTTCGATGTGTCATCACTGGGATGGACCCTACGCTCACAATGGCCCGTGCACACTCAGGCTGGTGCTCCGAAATGCATGCTTGTAGCGAACAATGGAAAATTTCTCGCAGTTGCCGCGAATTCATCGGTCTTTTTCTGGGACACTGGGACACATCAACAAATAGGGCCTGTCATCGGGCATCCGAATGATATTCGTTCCATCGCTATCTCACCGAACTACGACTTTGCCATCGGTGGTGGAAAAACGATCACTGTTTGGAGTCTCACGGATATTCTCCCACCATGCTATGTCCACGATGTACGTATCCCACGTCCAGAACTCGTTTGTATGACATGAAATTGAATTGAGGCTTGAGCAGGTTACCCCCTACTTGACTGACATGACCAGTCTTTTCGAAGAAAACACGGTATGCGGTGTGCGGTCTCTAACTTGATGTCATGCTGATTTTTCGAAGGAACTTGTTAGTTCATCCGTGAATTCGGACAAGTCGCCATCTCACACGGCATCGACTCTTCACGACGAGTGAGTAGTTCAGCCATAACCCAGGTTATTGATAAGCTCATACTCGGTCGTCACTAAAGATGCTCGCAGAACGATCTTACGAGAAACGTCAGACGAGACAGCCGGGATCCCGTTGCCTCTGGAGGGTTTGCAGATATTTACAAAGGGATGCTCCAAGTGAGCTGGGAACCTGTTCCGGTGCGTGATCTGCTGTCGTAGGCGGGTCCAACCATTCATGAATTCAGGTTGCAATAAAAGCCATCAGAACATATTCGGGTGACAATGGAAGCTTTTCCAATAAACAAAGGGTACGCGTGGATCCTTCTGTCAATTTTATGCATTTGACTCCATAATTTAGCGGCTCCGTCGGGAAATCAAAGTTTGGTTGGACCTGAACCATGTCAATGTCTTACCGCTCTATGGAACTACCGCGGGGTTCGGTCGATTTCCCGCTATGGTGTGTCCCTGGATAGACAATGGCTGTCTGACGACGTATCTGGAAGGACATTATGCTACGCTTTCCGTTGTTCAACTCCTTACTCTGGTAGGCATTTTGATGCTCACAGCGCAAAGCAGCATGACGCTTGTCCCGTACATAGCTTAATGATGCCGCCTCTGGTCTACAATACCGTGAGTCCACCCTTCGACTTGAATTTGGTCATACTAAGTGAACGTTCAGTACATTCTAGATCTGTGGTTCACGGAGATCTATCCGGCGTACGTAGTGGATGCACTCTCAGATGCTCAGATGTTAACATCTGGTCTCTCCAGTCGAACGTACTCGTTTGCAAAGATGGACGAGCGTATATTTCCGACTTTGGTCTATCAACATTGTTGACTGAACTCGGTGGACCTACGTTTGCCACTTCGGTCCACGAAAGAGGAACGCTACGTTGGACCGCTCCCGAACTACTCGACCTTGATATATCTGAAGAGGACACAGAATCAAAAGTTGCGCCAACGAAACACAGCGATGTGTACTCATTCGGTGGCGTAATGTTGCAGGTGCGCTTCCCTCCTTCGCCCCCATTCCTGCGCTGTACGGTGAGAACAGGTCCTAACTGGAAAAATACCCTATCACTATTGGACTCGCGAGGTACAAGTCGTGCACGCTGTCTCTAAGGGAATGAAGCCTAAACGGCCTAGCGGTGCGTTGGTCACGGAACATCGGTGGACGTTTATGCTGTTGTGTTGGTCCACTGTCAATCCGTCTCAAAGTCGTCCTTCCAGCGCAGAGATTTCTCGGTTTACGGACGACGAACTGGCTGGGGCGCTCACGCCATGACGGTGCATCTGCTCGCTGCCATCTTTACTCGTGATTTGTATGATTTATCTTGTCATCAATGGGAGTACTGCGCATTGAACTTTGAAGTCCCCAACTCAGCGAACGAGGACGAGTATGCCTACCTCGTGTCCGCCACGGCTGGGGACTCCGAGTCGACTGGACTTGCGCGTTAGTCCCAGTTTTCGAGCGTATCCTGGCGTGAGCCCATCTGGACGTTGTTTTTTCTCTCTCCCTCGTTCGGCCTGTTTATGTGTTGGGGAAGAATGAGTTGGCGGATTTTTCTTTAGGATGGCTTGGGTACAGGCAGAACATCTCACACATTCACAATATTCGTCATGTTTTCCGTGTTGCGCTGCACTACATACTAGGTGCCAATCTGTAGTTTGTCCGGTCCCTGTATTACTTACTCCGAGTCGGCCTTGAACATACAGACACTGGCACAAATATCATTGAATGAATAGCGGGATCTCATCTGGACTGGAACCACAGTCAAGTCGAATCGATGCCTAGAGGTCACTGATGATAAAGATCGCGGTGTGATCATTTTCAGTCACGTGACTCGATCGTGCCTGTTGTTCCTCGTCCTCAGCATCAACACTTTTGAAATTAGTCCAAGCCTCGGTGGTAAGCACCGAAGCCGTGTGGGCCGACTGTACTCGATATTTTTTGTATTTCAACACCGTTCCCCATGGTTTCATTTCAGTGCGTTGATTTCTTCCGTGACCGGACTACACCTGATCATATCTCCCGATCGCGCGCACGTCCCATCCAGATGTCAATGTAAGCACCCGCGTTACTGACTCTGTCGATGCTGACGGGCCTTTCATTCTACCCGACGCTGCAACCAGCCTGCGGCGACGTGGTCAAAAAACCCAAACTAGACCAACACCACGGTCGCTGCTATGCGGGTTTCGACTGTATCGACTGCTCCGTGACGTTCAAGACCCCCGCCGAGTACAAGTCGCACACGTCGTGTATTTCCGAAGCCGAAAAGTACGAAAAGATGTTGTATACGGGACCGAAAAACGTGCGTTTTTCTTGGGTTCCTTTTTTTTTTTTTTTTGCCATGGATCGCGTTCCTTTTTTCGTTGGACATCGTTTTCCTTGTTCTTTTCTCTCTCTCTCTTTTTTTTTGAGGATGGACTTGCATCTCTGACGGTGAATAGGGTTATGCCAATGGGAACCAGCCCGCGGGTCAGGCTGGTCGAGGTGGTATCCCAGGAAGAGGAAGGGGCAACATGAGGAACGGTCCTCCAGGTTGGGGTGGGCACCAAGGCGAAGGACGTGGACGACCGCGCTACGAAGCGACAGGCGCGAATGGCACGCCTCTGGGTACGCCTCAACGCATGTCTCCCGTGACCCTGCCCGCGGATGTGTCGTCCGAAACCAAGACCAAGAAGGCGACTAAAAAGGCGTCGACGCCATCGCTCGCCAAAAACGAAAACGAAGCGGACGGGACCGGTCCTCCGTCTTCTGAACAGCCCCAAAAGAGGAAGAGTAAGGCTCGCAAGTCGAAATCGGCGTCGGAATCGAAAGAGACTGGCATAAAGGTGCGGGTACATCGTATATGCGTATGTGCGGTCATGATTTTACTGAGTGAACGGGACTATCGACAGGAGAACGAATCTACTATGGTGGACGATACCCCCAAACCATCCCAACCATCCGCCAGTGAGGCCACGGGTCCGACTAAGAAAGAGAAGAAGAAAAGAAAGAAGGAAGAGGACGAACAACACCCTGTGACAGTACAATCGAACGTAGAGACTAAGGAAGAGGGACGGCGTGAGGGATCAAAAGAGAAGCGGAAAAAGAAAAAGTCCAAGGGTGACCCATCTACAAGCGACCCCAAGGCGGATGTGAACACGGAGGTCGAGGGCAAGGGTGGGGAGAGCACCAGCGAGACGCCTGTCGTTGTCGATTCCACGATACAGGGTGATGAACAAGAGAAGGTGGTCGGCTTGAAGGAAAGAAAGAAGAAAAAATCGAAGGATAAAGTTCCTGAAGCAGATGCTGCTGCTGAGGGTGACCCGGAGCCGCAGGGAGAGACCAAGGAAACGAAGGGAAACAAGAAAAAGCGCAAGTCCGAGAAGGCGTTGGACAAACCTGTTGTACCGCTCTCGGAATCCGTGAACGTGCCATTCCAAAGCGAGGAACCTGAGAAAAACAAGTCGAAGAAACAGAAACGAGATGGTGAAGGTAAAGGGGCGAAAGATGGAGATATCGCCGTCACGGACAGCGGCCGCAAAAAGACGAAGAAGGATTCCAAGGTAAAGGACTCCGTCCCTTCCGAGGAGCCGTCGAGTAGAAAGAAGAAGCGTCAGAGAGAAGCAAGGGACGAAGGTAAAGATGTCACCGACGAGCCGCTACCAGAAAGTGGAAAGGAAAAGAAGAAACGGAAAAAGTGAAAAGCAAGCATTGGGTGCGAATGTGGGGGTTTGTCTTGGGTAGAGAACAATCCGACTCCTGCACAAATGACCTTGTAGTGGGCCGTTGTCATAGTCCGTCATGGTTTTTCCGAATCGTACTCAGGGAGGAGTAGGCAAACGGCAAAGGGTCGGGAAGCGTTTGCCCCCTACTCCATGACGGTACCAAGATGTGTGAGCGGATGCTACTTACACATCGAAAGATCTAACATGTGGGTCTGTCTGCCGAAGCTCATTTGCGTGATCAGCGGAAAAGCCGAGAGAGTAAGCCGCTCCTTGACTGACTACTGTCACCAGCCAACATCATACTAATGTAACACTTCATCAGTTTGAAGTCGTCACTTGAGGTCCGTGCCGGTCTGTGTTGGACAAGAATGACATGTGTCAGCGTGAGTTCACCCGGACGATGGCCTGTACGGTCTCTAAGGCTCGGCTCGAAAAGCGATACCAAACCGTGACACTGCCCTGATCATCGGGCGTGAACGCGAGTCGGAGTGCTGGTCCGTTGGGACTTTTTCCTTGGTAGTTACCCTTGGTAGGTGCCACTTCCCAGTTCCCGCGTCCGTCTCGTTCGACTTACCTCTTGCTCACCCTTCCAAGTTTGGGAGACCCGCGACGTCAGGATTGACTCGCGTACGATAACTCCGCTTGTTTAGACTGGCACGCATGCCCTGTCCCTCGCCAGCATCACACCTTTAAGGAATCATGCATGAACGCGCCTTAATTCTTCAAACCACCCATCATGTTCTCTCCCGAACCTTCCCGGCACTCATTTTCATCGCCGTGGCTTCTGTAGATGCTAATCCCGTCAGTCGTGGCACTGGCAAGCCTACTCTCAGCTTCGCATGGCGGCTGTTCAACCAGCCCGGAAGTCACGGCATTGTTGAGAGTGATCGCATTCGTCTGCAAGTCTTGCAGGCTGGTGACCGCGGAGCAGACAGCACTCCCCAGGTTGACATCACAAACATGTTTGCCGGCTACACCGCAGAGGTCGGGGTGGGAAATCCTCCAACGAATAGTACGTGGATCAATTGACATCATTGCGGACACAAGTGTCTCAGTTTGAACACTGATCACAGACACATTGATCATCGATACTGGAAGTTCCAACACATGGATCGGTGGTAATAAGACATATGTCCGGACCAACACTAGTCAAGACACTGGGAAGTCTTTCGTATGTCCTTATCTTTTCATGATGGCGTCCAACTGAACGGTGGTCATAGCATGTGGGGTACGGTTCCGGAAATGTCACTGGAGAGGAGTGGATCGACACCGTCATGCTCGGTCCCAACCTAGTAGTTCAGCAACAATCCATCGGTGCAGCTAATGCGTCCCAAGGGTTCTCTCCTTTGGATGGTATTATTGGCCTCGGTCCTGTCGACTTGACAAACGAGCATTGGCAGTGGCACGGAACTGGTCCCCATGGTCATGAACAACTTTTCTCCCGAAGATATTCCAGAGGAAGTGTTCGGAATTTTCTTCCTACCCTCTCCTGTAACGGAAAAAACAGGAGAGCTCACGTTTGGTAGCTATGATAAATCCGCCGTTGAAACAACTACGTTCCATTGACACGTCACCGAAATGCATCTCGCTACTGGGGTATCAATCAAACGATCAGTTACGGTCCTGACATCATCATGCAGTCACGCAGTGGTGTCGTTGACACTGGTACTACCCTTATCTACATCCCCCTTGGTGAGTGGCGAGGCGGGTTGACTCCATTCGGACGATAATGACCTACATTTGTTTTACTCTGCGTAGATGCGTTCGAGATATATATCAACAAAACTGATGCCGCCTATGACAACATTACCCAACTCTACAGCATTACCCCCCAACAATATGACAACCTATACTGTTATCAACGGCACCCCTGGCGCGATCTATCTCATTGTCTTGCGTCTTGAGGGGTTGCCAGTTGATCTTTTCAATGGGTACACCTTCCTGTGCGTCTAATCCTGGTTTTCAAATATCCAGAATTCTTACCCCTGTGTTGTTTTACGGCGAGCGCTTCTATAGCTGTACGATACTACCCATGGGAGGGTCGGTTTGGCCAAAACCCAATATACATACGCTGATATCAACTGAGGATTTTCGTCGCTGTCTTAATCTACATATTCTAGATTGCTATGTGCTTTTTATAGTTACAGGATATCGGTGTTCGGAGTTGGTATCCGTTCGTCATCGATGCATCAATGTCGATCCGATGTACCAGGGACCGAGTTAAAATGAAAATGAACTAAATCATTCACGGTCATTACGCCCGCGATCAGACCGAAAAACCCCAAGTTCCAAGTTACACTGGAATGTGTGTGTGTGCGTCCATGATTTGGTAAGAACAGATGCCGATTCGAGGCTGCTCTTCTCTGATGCCCGACTTCCGAGTTGGTCCCAGGCTCAGGGAAGTTATAAGAGCCTTGCGCATTACCGTGTACATTCAATAAAATAAAAATAGCCACCGTTTGCGCCTTGTGATCTTTTGGACCAAATGGCTAACATATGAGAATCGGACATTCCGGTCGAGTTGCCGTTCCAAACTCGCCGAACTAGGCTTCTGCTTTCCACGCGCCACGTGGTTTCCTGATTAGGTGAGATCGATTGGGGTAGCTGATTGTGGCAACGTTTTCAAGGGCTGTCTTCCTTGAGCTCGATCCATTATCTTCTACCTCTATCTACACGCAGCATGCACGCAATTCAGGCAAGTTTACTACACAATCTATTCCGAAATATAATAACTACACCCCCAGCAACAATATTGGGCCGTGCGCGACTACCTCAGCCCGGTGCGTTGACTGGTATCTCTGCATCTATTGTCTTACTGATCATATCTGACAGGTGCTCAAGGAAAGTAAGTTCAAGGAACATGGCAGGATAACACCAGGTGTGCCTCTTCATCTCGCTCGCTCGACGTTCTTCCCCAACTTGACTTGCTGACCAGAGGAGTTCGTCGCCGCGGGCGATTTCCTCTCGTACAAGTTCCCAGTCTGGACATGGTAGGCCTCTCCTGTCCTCTAAGGTTCCTTGATGAACTGACACCGCGATCAGGGAACATGGGGACGCGTCCAAAGCTCGTGAATACCTCCCTGCCGACAAGCAATACCTCGTTACCCGTGGCGTACCCTGCCTCCGTCGAGCTACCTCGCTCGCCTACACCGACGCCGACGAAGACGCTGAACGCCTGCTCAACTTTGGGGACGCGTCCGGCAGTGCAGCGGACGACTGGGTCGAGACGCACGCCGGCCGGAAACCGACCGTCGATTCGGCGGCGAATCCGGGGGTGATCGACGACATCCCGGATTTGGATGGAGACGGGGAGCATGCGCTTGCGAGCGCGATGGGGAGCGTATCCATCAGTTCGACGACCGGCGCGACGATCAGCGAGACGCCTGATCTGGATGACATCCCGGATATGGAAGAGGAGGATTTGGAGGAGGGGGAGGACGAGGCGACTGCCAAGACGGTCGGAGGTGTTATCGATGCGAGGCGAGCATCACTTTATACGTTTGCTGTCGTGCTTTCTCCTGACCTCTACTTTAGCCAGATCGAGGTTGCGAAGGGCAATCTACTGCAAGTGCGGACCTACGATGTGATGATCACATACGACAAGTATTATCAGACCCCGCGGATCTGGTTGATCGGCTACGATGAGGTACATCACGACCTTGCCCATCGTTCGGGAAAGAAGCCGCGCGCTGACATCTTTTGGTATTGTAGAATCGCACACCTCTCACACCGTCTCAGATCTTCCAGGACGTCTCGGCCGATCACGCTCTCAAGACAGTCACCATCGAGGCATTCCCGCACTCAGCCACCCTCCAAGCAGCCTCCGTTCATCCATGCAAACACGCTAGCGTCATGAAGAAAGTCATCGAGCGGATGAACGCCGGGGTCGTCGAAGAACAACTCGCGGCGCGCAAGAAGGATGGAAAAGACGGAAAGGAAGGCAAGAGAAAGTGGGGGTTCGGACGCAAATCGAGCAAGGACGACAAGATTGCCGTTGCGGGAGGCGAAGAGGAGGAAGTCGAAGGCATGCGCGTGGACTTTTATCTCGTCGTCTTCCTCAAGTTCATCGCATCGATCGTGCCGACCATCGAGGTCGATTCGACGACGGCGTTTTGAACGGGACTTTGAACGGGTTTATACCTTCGTACGGGAACCATTTCCGTCTTGTCCAGTTGGCGCTGCGTCTACTTCATCTGGATCAAGTGCACACGTCGTTCGGTTCTGTGTTGTGTGTACCGTAGAGTGTAGAGTCGCATGTACCCTTAGCTTCCTGCTCAATTTTTACCAGGTTCCTTTTGCTAGCAATAATACTGGGGTGTAAAGGTGGTGTAGTTCCCTGCGCTGGTGAAAAAAAGTATGACCTGACCCTGGTTCGAACAGGAGACCTTCTGTGTGTTAGACAGATGCGATAACCAACTACGCCATCAGGCCTTGTTGATGCATGCCCGATTCTGTCTGTTGATGCTCGTCAGTCCGTTTGTACTGACGCGGAGATGTGGAGACCTCTTCCTAGCAATGCACCACGCACTTGAGATAGAAGAACTCCTTTCAACTATATTTCAATGCACCAACTGGGAACGGAGAGATCTCGCATCTCTGGCCCGAACATGTCGCGCATTCAATGAACCCGCGATGGCCGTACTCTGGAGCGTTTTGGACAACCTAAGCATCCTCGCAAAGTGTGTTCCGGAGGCATCGACATTTCACGAAGTCTCAGACGAAGACTCGTGCAGGCCGGTAAGATGGTTCTATTCAAATATTCTAGTGCTTAATAAACATATTTCTCTTGCTACTCTGCAAAGAGCGATTATTATTCATTTCACAGACCGCTCACACTGACCGAGTGGACTTTCCTATACAGCCGCACACGTCACACCCGAAGGATAGATGGCGCCAATGGACTTGACGAGACATCGCTCAAAATGCTCTCAATACCTCCCATGACAGAAACACTCTTTCCGAACGTCCGCGAACTGTCGTTTAACGGGGAAGGTTATGCGGGCACGTCTTTGTTGCTCTGCTCTTTCCCCTCCCTCCGTGATTTGGGTGTCTATTTAGTCACTCCACATTCGTTCGGGCATTGTTTCAAGTCGTTGCCCAAGACCTCCCCAAGTCTAGCAAGGTTGGCCATCTGTCGATACATTTACACAGGCCTCGACATAGACCCCAGCCCCCTAAGCGAGTGGCAGAACCTCCAGATCGTCGATTGCCCTCCATTTCGCCTAGATGCGGCCAGTCTTGTCCACCTGTCTCGCATGCCTGCATTGATCAAGTTCATGTTTACTCTGGTCGAATCGTTACCTGACCAGATATCCCTCCCTCCCCCTTTGTTCTCCAGCTTGCGTGAGCTGCAAATATCTTCGGAATTTCCGTCCTCGCTTTCTCGCTTTCTCTTTCGCACCAGACTGCCTGCTATTACCAAGTTTACTGTCGAAATCAAACATAGACCCTCCAAGGCGGACTTCGCCGCGTTCCTCAGCAGTATTCAGACGTCTGGTATGGGCCACACCATCAAAGACTTCCAGCTCGTTCAGAAATGGGGCTACCACGAAGAGAACCTTCCCATAGGAAACCGGCCTGTACTCCATATGGAGGACTTTGAGCCATGTATGGCTTTCAGTCATCTGCGTTCCATCCACATCGATAGCGAGTTCCAGGTGGACCTGATGGGGAAGGACCTGCTCGAGCTGACGTCGGCATGGCCACAATTGAAAAATTTTGAAATCAATCCCGACCGGGGCTGGAATTCACCTGGTGGTATCACTCCCAACGAACTAACAGTTTCTGCAGGCACGACCGACGTTAAACCGCATCGCCATCGCGATCGACACCCGCGGTTATACCGAGGTCCCCCTTTCGCCGGTTAGCCTCCGAGTCGGACAGGCGACGCCAAGATATTTTGATGTCAATGTCGTCGATTCGTTTATTGAAGCGGAATCTGTGACACCCCTTGTTGCCTTCTTCACCAACTTCACTGGTCGCAGCTGTATATTAGACAATTCCTGGAATCGGAAATATGGAGGGGTTGGAGAGATGCCTCATGACAGTTGGGATGAGGTCATCTACAAAGTCATCGATGCGATTCAGAGTTGATAAAGTTTACTGCATTGTGCATGGTGGTATCATAAGCATGTATTGAGTCTTCATGTTGCTGTACACTTTATGACTCGAATCACTCCAAGTTATGTCTTCTGTTCTACGTGGTTTGTGTAGGTTCTTAGTCTGTCATCCAGGTGCACGGGGGTTGGTTCTCGACAGCTCCGCCCCAATCAGAGCCTGCGACAATACTTGACGATGTTGGGAGTCGTCGTACTTCAAACCTTGTGTCGACGACGCTCAGAACGCCTAGACTATGCCGCCTTCGCCATCACAGACTTTCACCTCAACGCGTATGCAAACGCCGTGCTCGCTGGCGAACCCACCAACTTTAAGGTCTCGAAACCCAAGGGCCAAGGCGATGCTCGCGGCACCAGAGCCCGGAAAGGTGGTCGTTTTGGTCGTCATTTTCAAGCTGGTGCGTGTCTTTTTTGCTCGCGTTGGATGTTGCACGTACGTTCGGTTCGACCTAGGTCGCGACGCACCACGAAGATATTCTGGCATGCGTCCAACGTCACCGAGCTTTCAGGCGCGCTGACGTGTGGGACGATGCAGGCTGTGCCGAACGCGACGTGTACCCGTACCAAGTGTTGCGAACCAACGTCGTTCGTCTCGAGCGCATTCAACAGGCCAATGATGCGCCGAATGGCGAGGTTTATGTTGGTGGAGCGACTCGAGGCGTAGATGGTGAACTGAGGGGTACGTGGCGGCCAACCACTGACAACCAGTGACGGGCGGTGCACGCTGCGGTTGCGCGGTGCAGGCTGACGGCGAAGTAGGCGCGTTGCCTGAACGGACCTGATGGGGAGGGTTTGGGGGAAACTGTTGCGCAGCTGGAGGGTGATGCGTCGTCGGCGATTCATGCAGCGACCGCATACATGCCGTTTATCGGAGATGTGCGATGAACAGAGTCAAGGAGGAAATGGAGGCAATGGTACCTCGGGTCCTTGCATCCTTGGTGCGTGTCCCATATGTAACAGGGCCCCCTCGGTCGTCCTGAAATCATCATTGCTGGCAGGATCAATCGTTGTTTGTAACCTCGCTGCAGACGGCTTATAACCTGCGTATGCTACCGAAGTTGGTGCAAGGTCTGGTACGCGATTTGAGCGAGGCTGTCGAGGAGCATGTATGCAATACCTTTGATCACTCTCGAATATCAATTGTGGCAAAACGTGGGTTGGCTCACGTCCAAGAACGAGATCCTGAACCTCCAACCGTGTCACAATATTTATACAAGTCGCGTCTGCGAACGGAACCGGCCGCAGCTTGCAGCTCGTGGCATGCTGCATCAAGGTATGGTTCTGCCCGAGTAATTCGCCCTTGGGCAACATGCTTTTGCGTGATAGTTGACTATAAGAACGACGTCTTTGCGCAGGTTTCAGGATCTGTACGCACGCGATGGAGCCAAAAAGGTTGGTGATCACGTTGGCGTTATCGAGATGATATAACAATTTAGACATGATCGAACCCATGCGTCTATGGCTCTTCCACGAGTTCTTTGCAGATTGCCTTGCGCACTGACACCGTTTATATCCCAGCACACCAACCGTGAGTTTCTTCTGTCCTCTTCAGAGATCCATCACTCACGAAACCAAAGTCGTGAAACGATTCTCATACTCCGCGTTCTGTCTACCTTCAATGTCGTCTGTGTCCCGTTCATCCACAAGGGTGAATGAAGACGTTGTTCAAGCTTTCTCCGGTGGTTCTCGTGCTCCACCAGGCCCAAACAAAGACAACATCGGGCGGACCGTGGCCAACGAGCTGGACTCTGCCCGTCTGATCCCTTGCTGGTGCGGGGCCCAGGTGGCGGCGAAGGATGCAGCAGCGGGTTTAGACAGCGTGACCACAAAAGCGGACGAGCTGGTGAGTGGCTCACGGCTCGCAAGGACAGGACGTCGCCAACACTGGTTTCTTTTCACAGATTGTGTTGGACTGGCCGGTCGGCGGTGTCGCTCTTGGACCAGATATCCATGCCACAGAAAATGTTGAATGAACAGGCTGGAACGTGCTTGTATTACTGCTGGACCGAGTTGGAGAAAGTGATGGAAGAACGCGGACTACTACGATCAAACCCAGCATGGCCACACGTGAACAGAGCACCATGGGTGGCAAAAGGCAGAATACGTGCGGTGGGTGGGCGACGATGTGCTGGGAGGAAGCCATGTCAAAAGTTCTATGACACATTGGGAGAAAAGGGAATGAGTGTTGGAACGTGACGCTGTAACGTAGAGTTAAGACTCCAGTCGTAGTTGTACGAGACTATATTCTCCTAGACAGAGGGTAAATACTGTACTAGGTAAGTAAGGAATGAATGTAAGAAGTGGGATAATAGCTTACCTCCAGTCGAGTGGTACGAGACTGGAGGAAAGGTGAACGAACGGACGTGTCGAGTAAACGCGATGTCCGTTTATTATCTACAGTAACGTAGGTCTGGATCTCCAATGAGATGGGCAGGAGGGGGTGTATGTGGTCGGGCGCGGGGTGTGCTGGGCGGTGTACGGGGGATGTCGTGTTAGGTTTCGAGGTCTGAACATTCAAGTTACTTATTGACACGCCGAAGAATCAAATTTCAATGTCCTACGGAGACGTCTTCTTAGCGACTCCCAAACGATGCACCGCGCACTTGAGATAGAAGAACTCCTTGCAAGTATACTTCAATGCTGCAACTGGGAACGGAGAGATCTCGCATCGCTGGCCCGAACATGTCGCACATTCAATGAACCGGCGGTGGCCGTACTCTGGAGCGTTTTGGACAACCTGAGTGTACTCGCAAAGTGTATTCCGGAGGCATCGACATTCCATGAATTTGAAGAGGTTGACGAAGACTCATCCGAACTGGTAAGAAGGTTCTACTCGAACATCCCTTTTAAAAGTTCTGGTACTTAATAAAGACTTTTACAAAGGGGGATCATTATTCGTTCCACAGATCACTTACGCAGACCGAGTGGGATTTCCTATACAGCCGCACGCGTCACACCCGAAAAATAACTGGCTCCGATGGACTTGATGAGGAATCGCTCAAAATGCTCTCAAAACCTCCCATGACAGAAACACTCTTTCCAAACGTCCGCGATCTGTCGTTTGGCGCAGATGGTCAGACACGCGTATCCTTGTTGCTCTTCTCTTTGCCGTCCCTCCGTGATTTATCGGTCTATTCAATCGAATCAGATTCATTTGGGAATTATCTCGAGTCGTTGCCCAAGACCTCTCCAAGTCTAGCGATATTGAGCATCTCTGAATGCGGTTACGAAGACCTCCACGTGAACCCCAGATTTCTATGCGAGTGGCAGAACCTCCAGATCGTTGAATACCCTGAACTTCGCCTAGACCCGACCAGTCTTTCCCATCTGTCTCGCATGCCTGCGTTGATCGAGCTCAGTTTTGCTCTTCTCGAGTCATTACCTGACCAGATACCTCTCTCCGACCCTCCCCTTTTCTTTTCCAAGTTGTGCAAGCTGCAAATATACTCGGAATCCTTGTCCTCACTTTCTCAGTTCCTCCTTCGTACCAGACTACCTTCTATCACCAAGTTTGCAGTCGAAATCAAACGTGGACCTTCCAAGGAAGATTTCGCCACGTTCCTCAGCAAAGTTCAGTCATCTGGTATGGGCCACACCATCAAAGACCTGGAGCTCGCTCAAAAGTGGGTCTATGGCAAAGAGTACGTTCCCCCAGGAAACCGGCCCGTACTCCGTACGGAAGATTTGGAGCCATGTATGGAATTCAGTCATCTGCGTTGCATTCGCATCGATAGCGAGTTCCAGGTGGACCTGACGGGGAGGAACCTGTTCAGGTTGTCGTCGGCATGGCCAGAGTTGAAAAGGTTTGAAATCAATCCTGACTGGGGCTGGAATTCACGGGGTGGTATCACTCCCAACGAACTGGCAGAGTTTCTGCATGCACGACCGACATTAAACCGCATTGCCCTCGCGCTTGACACCCGTGGCTATACCGAGATCCAGGCTCTACCACTGCCGATTAGCCTCCCAGTCGGACAGACCTTGCCACCGTTTTTACGTCTCAATGTCGTCGACTCGTTCATCGAAGCGGAATCCGTGACAGCCCTTGTTGCTTTCTTCACTAGCTTCATTGGCCGCACTTGTTGGTTAAACCATTCCTGGGATCAGCGATCATCGAGAAGGTTTGGAGATGTGGGTCTACATCTTTGCGATGACATGTGTAAACGGGTCAGAGACGAAGTCATCGCGACGACTCAGAGGCTTAGGCGCTGATCGATAAACTTTGCTGGGTCGTGCATGTTGGTGTACTACATATGCAAGTATATGTGGTACTTGCGCTACTGGTACTATTTAATGTTACGTTTTCAGTTTTCGTCTCTCGTGTTGTTTGGTCGCACACCCACAGCAACTTCCGGGCAAATCCAATGAGAACTCGATGGCGTCAATTTTTTTTTATCAACAAGTTTTTGAGGAAAGCAACCTTTACTTGGCTTCGGGACCGAGGCCTGCTCACTCCACTTTGTCCACGGGTCCACGAAGCAGTTCGAGTCGCACACCAATGAGCTGTAGCATAATGCAGCGAGGGCGACTCCAGCGATTCTGTGTCGTTGACCTTACAGACTGGTGGACGACATTTGCTGGAAATAAACTTGGGAATCACTCCAAGTGATGCATGTGCACACCTGGCTTTGCTGATATCTATCGGCCAGAGTTGTCCAGGACTGAGGTCAGGATCCGCGCCGGTGGACGCTGATATCAAGGAGAAAATCGTTTACTGTAGAAGATGGTGCATATCGAGACGACGAACGAGGGTATAATACTACGCCTAGGCACCGGTATGAATATACAAAATCCGTTGATCCAACGGCACGTCCAACGAGTCCGCGTCGTCTTGTTCAGCGCATAAGCTGCGCGGGTATAATCTAAACGACCAGACGCGTCCACCATATGCTTGTAAAACGTTCGACGTGATCTTGTTCGTCTCCCCGTCGTCCACTGCCCACAACATCGTGCCAATCACCGCCGAACGGAACCCGATGAACTGCATCGCCGCTGCGAGATGAATCACTTCATCTGGACTCGCGCCGTCGCCGGCAGTCGTATGGCACGCCGACAGATACGCAAACTCGGGGGTTCTGCTAAATCGCACCCCATGATACGCTCGATCGTAAAAGTGGCTGTCGTGGCGCGCAAACGCCGACGTGAATGGTCCTGTCCGGTCTGGGAGACCGTGGCATGCGACATGGACCCGCTCGTGTAGGTCAAGCGCGTCGACGATCCTCGATATGCACGATGCCTCGCCGTCGATAGTGTGTAAAGGGGACGAGGTCGCCGACGAGCTGACCAATGACCGCCAGAATCGAGAGGTTGGCGGGTCAAGATGACCGACTCGTTGGTCCCCTCGCTATGGAGATATTGCTTGCCCTACACGCTTCTGACGAGCAAGGTAGGCGGCCTCATTGGACTGGCGTTCTCTTTTGCTTACAAACGCTTCAGTCCGACTGAACGTTCGTGATGCACGCGTTCGAGCTAATCTTGCTAGTGTCTTGGTCCAAAGCCCCGACAGACACGCTCCAGAAGATGACCAAGATCGTGGCGTAGATCCTGTACAGCAAGGATTGCGTCACCTTTTTGGGCACGGTTAGTGTCCACCAAGGCGACTTGAATGAGATCTAAACATGACGCCATTTGTATCAGCGGCCCAGCAGCTC
>JBBPMK010000251.1:0-32295 GCA_038090295.1 Boletus semigastroideus
AGGGCTTCTCGCTTAATCGCAATGGCCTCGCTGAGATTGTCCATGACCCTGAGCCGGTCGTACCGAACGGAAAGACAACGTGCAAGGTTGACCAACGGCACTGACCGAAAACGGTGACCTTGCGGTCGAAGTTCAACAGCTTCTCGGGCAAGGACAATGGCTTGCTGAGGTCCTTCATGACCCCAAGCTGCTGGTACCGAGCGGTAAGACAAAGTGCAAGGTTGTTCAATGACATTGGCTGATCAGGGTGACCTTGCGGTCGAAGCTCAAGGGCTTCTCGGCGAAGGACAATGGCTTCACTGAGATCCTCCATGACTCCAAGCCGGTTATACCGAATGAAAAGATAAGCTGCAAGGTTGTCCAACAATGGCCGATCAGGGTGACCTTGTGGTTCAAGCTCAAGGGCTTCTCGCGAAAGAATAATGGCGTCGCTGAGGTCCTCCATCACCCCGAGCTGCTTGTACCGAGTGGCAAGACAAAGTGCAAGGTAGTGCAACAACGATAACCGATCAGGGTGACCTTGCGGTCCAAGCTCAAGGGCTTCTCGGTGAAGGATAATGGCTTCGCTGAGGTCCTCCATGACCCTGAGCTAGTCGTACCGAGTAAAAAGAGAAACTGCAAGGTTGTACAAAGACGATGACCGATTAGGGTGACGCTCGCGGCCGAACTTGAAGGACTTCTCGCTTAAGGACAATGATTTCTTCCAGGTCGCCCATACCTCCAAATCGGTCGTAGCGGTCAGTGAGATGGTTTGCAAGCCAGATCAATGAAGCAGCTCTGTCAGAGTGATCGGATTGACGGGGTTTCAGTGCTTTGCGATCAAACTCGACTGCCTTGTCGAAGTCCATGTTTGTCGCCTTGCCCCGCTTGAACTTGTTGGGAAGAGTATGTTGTACCCACAGATGCATTCGGCGAACTTCCGGATACATTGGTTACATAGTTGTATACACTGAAAAGAGAAGCCTACCTTGTCAGACAACAAACTTCAGCAGCAAGGTAGTTGAGGGCAGATGCTAGTATGCTGTGTGTGCCATGTATGGCAGGCAGTATTCACACACCACAGGATGACACAATCGCGTCCTGCGAAGACCGCACAGTTGCTGTGAAATGATCCTAGGGTTCAGTGTTCAACGTTCAATAGATAATATGAGGACAAAAGATGGGAATGAGTAGTGGCCGTCGGCATGATGGCGGAAAAAAATTCGAGTTATGAGGTGCTTCGGGGAGACTCAACGAGACACGCAAAACAAAAAGACAAAGGAACAATCATTGAACAAGGAAAAAAGGAACGACACGCAAGTCAAATAAAAGTAGCGCTACATATCAGGCCCTTTAATTCCATCGCGAAAATTTTCCCGGACTCGTGACGTCCGGACTCTCATACAAGAGTCCCCGTCCATACAACCTGCAGGACTCTCCTGCACCGCCCCTTCTTGGGGGTGACAGGTGGAAAGTGGGTAGACACGGAATCCTCGGTCGCGGTGGTAGGGCCGTTTGCGTGACGGACTGCGCACATTCTCGGTGTCAAAAACAGCCGGGTGTATTCCATCGTCCGGCCTGAAAATAGTATGCGGGGGCGAGCCAGCGATTTGTCCTCACAACCTCAAGGATTCGCAATAGGACGACGCCTTCCATGTCTCCGCCGCCACCAGTCGGGTACTGATGCTTCGAGCTTGTTCACCACCATCGCGTAGCTATCGTTGGTGACCCGAACTAGCCGTGTTGTCCATCCCGGCTCATACCTCGGACGCCTACTCAATATGCATTATGAGCATATCAACTGTTCGGTTCTCAGTAGACGTTACATTTGAATCAATCGGACCTGACGGAGTGCTGTTCTCGTTATAAAGAAAGCCACTTTGGGCGAGGACGACCTCACGCGCCGAGTCGGGACGACGGACATTAAATGAGGGCGTTCAGTGCGACTCAGATGTTTCTCGGAGCAAATGGGATGGCGTGTTTGTCAATGCTTGGCTGCAACACAAGCGCTGATCCAATCCATCCTCCGCTTGACCTCTGGCAAAATGCAAATCCCGGACTCAGGCGTTTTACTCCCATGCCAGTGCGTACCTAACGAACCCGTCAGACCGGTCACCGGCTGTCGTCGGTCATGATCGCGGACGAAATTATTGACACGATTCCCAGTAACTCTTGGAGCGCTGAGCCGCGGGCTCATCTCCTGCGGCGACACTTAGCAACTCGGAACCGGTTTATTGCCCAGCCTGAGGAGGATAGCAACAGGAGTGACCTGGCGAATATGTCCCGGTCTCAGTATCAGTTCCTGGGTCCCAGTCCGAGGCATCCGTTGCCAGTGAGTGGTTTTGCAAGCTTGAAACGTTGCTTGTCGTCGGCAATGGCTGGCAAGGTTCTGACGACCCAACGGCGAACGGTTACACGTTTCGGTCCGTCGACTAGAGTCGGTCTGCGCACAGGGCTACATAACGTGGTTACCGTTTACCCTCGTTTACCCCGACGAGATTCAGGGACACGCTGCTGTCAGAACGCGCACGCAAGGTTGAAACGTTGATTATGCTCGCATCATGTCAGACGTCCCGTCATGACAACCCGGACTTGGGCCGAAATATACGATCTGTTCCTGACCTTTGAGACGCAAGTTCGATTGACGAGGCTGCCGCGGAGCTGGCACCGTCATCGGAATTGTGCGGCTCATCGGGGAGGATACTGGCTGATTAGGGAGAAGGGGACCCTTACCCCTCGAGAAATTACTCTATGCAGTTTACGTTTCGACCGGGGATACTCTATACGCGAAGATGGCAATGGCAGGAAACGTACGTCGACTGTTTTGGCGGCGTCGGCCGACGACCGTCCACCGTTGAACTTGAACAAGAACACAATCTAATTCTTCTAATCTCTCGCTGTAATCGCTCTTTCTTATATCCTGAACGACTCAGACAACCAGCCAGCAATCTGTCCTCACAGCCTCAAGGATTCGCAATAGGACGACGCCTTCCATGTCTCCGCCGCCACCAGTCGGGTGCTGATGCTTCGAGCTTGTTCACCACCATCGCGTAGATATCGTTGGTGACCCGAACTAGCCGTGTTGTCCATCCCGGCTCATACCTCGGACGCCTACTCAGCATGATGGCAAATCGGAATTGACTATCCCAGTGTTACACCGCGCAACCAAAGAGTGCCAGGGCCACTCCTTGAACCACTGGGGAGAACCGTATATCTGATAAAACATCTGGTCGGTCTCAAAAACGGACGACGTTCAACGAATCCGAACTGACCGTTTGCAACTCCGAGATGTGCACGACATAGGATGTATTCGTAACACGCACACGAACGGCGCATTGTAAGCCCTCACGACACCGTCCCGTCAAGTACGCTACCCCCTCCTCGTCCGGGTCGACCAAGAAAATAGCCCTGAAGAGTGCTAGTACTATTGCTGATGTGACGAGTGGTAGCCAGAACCATATTTTGGGCGCGTCGAAGATGTTTAAAGAACGATGCATGCGAGCATGAACGTACACATCGTCATGCCAAGCACCTCGATGAAGGCTTCTAACCGATGGAAGAACACAGGGTCCATCAGGATCGTCCGACTTGTCAAGGAGGGTGTTGACTGATCGTCGTGTGGAAGGATGGTTCAGGCTCGTCTCAGCGCCGGAGCCAGCTGACGATGAAGGGGGGGGAGTTGTGCGGGCTCGAAAAGGAGTGGTGTGTCTGAGTGCCTGCGCTGCGGGTCGAGCGTTGGGATTGGGTGTCCGTGCCGGCGCTGTGTTTGGCTACCAGTAGCACTTGCGCTGTGGTCGACCAGACCTAGCCGGGAGGTTGTGGAGCTGTGGTTTGCCATGGTGCTGGTGGCAGGGTGTCCGCGAGCGAACTGTTTAGCTGACTCGATCTGACATTACCAACATCATGATCACGATTCGGACCAGCAGCCATGATACCGAAATCTACGATCCGTTCCAGACCAGAGTTGGAACACAAATTTCGATCGACGAGGCTGCTCGAGAAATCACTCTATTCACGTACACCACTATACCATTGGCAAAACGAGCGACGGTAATGCGAATAAATAACGCCTTGTCGACTTACACGTTCCTCCTTTGTGATTAAGAAAAAAGGAAAAAAAAAATGCATCAATGCGTGTATGTTTATACAAGAAAAGAAGAAAATGCTAGAAAACGAACGTGCTAAACCCAAAAAAAGTCAGGAGTGAGTGTGCAAGATGAAAAAGTGGGGTGCAAAACAAGGGGAGAAAAACGTCCCAAAACGATGCTACAAAATGCGTAAGGCCAAGTCACATAGGAACAATAAGAAAGAGCAAGCGACGATCCATTGGGGATATAAAAGAAGGAAAACGTGAAATAGTACTGCGAAGAGATTAGAAGAAATAGCATTATTAAGGAATGACTGCGGTGTCAACACGCATACGTTGCGAGCGTTTGCCCAGGCTCGAGGTGCAGGGATCGACATATTACCGACTGCTCTTCCAGCTCGACGGTGGTGCCGCTCGAGTTCGTACTGCACTTTTCCCGGGAGTTCTTGACGATGACGAAGGAGAGACGCCGGTCTGAGCGCGCGGTCTCGCATTGCCGCCATACGCACTGGCAGCACTGCTGGGACCACTATTGCCACTCGGGCGAGCGGACGAAGGCCCAAACGAGTCCCCATAGACACTCCGCGTGGCCCAGCCTCCACCACCTCCGTATTCGCTCTGCGAGCTGCTGATCCCACCATAAACCGAAGCAGTGGCACCCGGGAAGGCAACAGAGCTTCTTCCCCATTGGTTGGGGGGCATAAGCATATTCATGTTCATGCCCATTGTGCCCATTGGGGGCATGGCGCCGCCCGCGCCGCCATACACGCTCCCTCCACTCCCTCCGCCGTACACGCTGCCGGCACCGCCTCCGCCATACACACTCCCACCGCTACCTCCTCCATACACAGAGCCACCACTCCCAAATCCGATATTCGAGCTGCGCTCCCATTCTTCACCCGCCATTTGCATGGCATGCTGGGCGACAGCCATTTGATACGCTTGTTTCGCGATCAGAAGAGCACGTTGATGTGCGGCAACGTATGCAGGATCATTGCTGAGTTGAGGCGGAAGCATTGCCAAACCAGGGGCCATCGGCTGCTGCCAAGCTGGCCAGCCAGGCATCATCCCATGACCACCATTCTCCATCGTCACGTTGATCGTCGGGTTGCGACCACGCCGCCCCATGTCCTCGTCAGAGTCCTCGTGTACCAAGGGCCCACGGCCATTGACGACCTTTCCAAGCTACGTGTTCGCATGATCAGAATGATCAGACTAGACGAAAAGGTCGGACCAACCTCGATCGCATTCTTGGCCTCACCGCGCCTCCGTTCTCGCGTTCTCTGCTCGTCCGTGAGACCCATCTTCGCCCGCTCCCGACCACGAATAGGCTGTGGATCCTCAAACGTCACGCTCGGTTTCTTGGCATGTCCTCGAGCCTTCAAAGTAGAGCTCACATCACTGCCATCCTCCCTTGACCGCACACCATTGTCACTGCCATCGCGAGGCGTGAACGGCGAGCGTCCGCTACTCGAGTCACCAGTAGAACTCCCAGCAGGGCTCTCTCCTCGGATGGAGCTGTTGCTTGCAAAGGGACGTTGAGGCATCAATGATGGTTTGAACGCGTGCGAGGGTGCTTTATTCGACGGCATGGCAGTGGGTGGTGCCTGCAATCGACCTTCGGAAGAGTTGACCGTGGAGGTGGAGCGAGGACGACCGGTGACCGAAGGGGACTCGGGTATAGAATAGATGAGAGGAACTGGAGGGACGCGAGAGGAAGTCCGCGACGTCGATGACTGGGTAGCTGAAGCGATAGAGATCGCGTCTGACCTGTCATTCTGGACAGAGGATTTAGTCATGGGGGCACGTTGTCGAAGGCCAATTTCAGGCTGAGGTAAAAGGGTTGACGCGGTATTTGATCGGGAATGCGCAAAGGATGAAATCGTTGAGGATGATCCAGCCATACTTTGTCTCTGAGGAGGTCTGGAGAGCACAGTAAATGATGTAGGAGGTTCACGTTCGCGAATGGGAGTGGGGACAATACGGTCAAAGGGTTTGGCTGTCGCAGAGGATCGTTCTTGCTCTTTATCTAGTGCGCCAACCAAGCGAATAGCATTCATGAGGTCGTCATCGTTATCAGGACCCTCGGATTTTGGGAGGGCAGGTACATCACTACTAGATCTGCGATGGTGCGTGGCCGGCGTGGGTTTATTAGGCAGTGCATTATGCTTGCTCACAGATGGAGATATGGGCGGCGAAGTGGAGGAGGAGAAAGCGAGTGCCGCGGGGATAGAGAATGGCTGGTCCTTCTCAACGTCTTGTTCCTCGCGCCTCGTGGTCAAATTCCTGACCGAGTCTTCGTGTCGCAAGATAGGCGTTATCAATGGTGGGCCACCGGCAAGAGAATTGATGTCGATGAGGGGCTTGGCAGGCATCCGAGGCCGGCTACTGGAGCGATTAGATGCCGAACTTCCGGGACGTCGTGGCGCGAGCAGATCAGACAGAGGCATGTCCTCCGAGTCGCTGTCCGAAGACTCTGTCGACTCGTCAGAGTCGTCTTTCCGTCTAGGAGGCGGAGGGTTAGATTGTGCTAGGAGATTAAAGGGGGAGATAATCAGCGGTGGGCTAACTCGGGACAAGGGGGTGGTGCCTTACTACGCGAGCTAGACGACGAGTTGGCCGTTGCCAAGATGGAGGCCCTACGAGCAGCTGCATTTGGAGTCAGGGCACTCGTCGAAATGGAAGCTCGTGCCCGAGTGTATGGCTTATCCGACGAGGGTGGCGGTGACTTGGACGATTGTGGGGGATCTCGTTGGGTGAGATCAATGGGGGAAGTCGCATGGCTATTACCGGCATTGGAAGGTGAGCGAATCCCGTCTGTACGACGTTTTATTGTTCGTTTCCGGGCGGGTTTCGGGACGGGCTGACCATCGCTGTCCACGTCTTCATCTTCTTCGGAATCAGACTCGGAATGGTCCGAAGATGAATCGGTGGAAGAATCGGGCCGAAGGTTTAGCATCGGTGCAGCAACGTTCTTGCTCGCTTGTGGACGGTCGTTCACCGAGACCACCGAAACAGTCGATGCACGTTTCCTGCCATTGCCATCTACGCGGAGAGTATCCGCGGTCGAAGGAGGGCGGAACGAAGGAACGGGGGAATTTGCCCGGGTGCGAGCTTGAGCTTCCCTGAAAGCTGCAATGGACATCCTTTGGGAAGAATCGGACGCGACGCTATCGCCTCTTGGTCGTGGGCGTGGGGGAGGAAGGAGTTGGTCTGAGGATGACTGGGGTGGCTTTTCAGGAAGGACGGGGGGAGGATCTGGACGGACATGGCGAAAAGACATGAGATTGAACGAAGATGAGTCATTTGGGAGGGGAGAGGTGGGGGATACATATGAGATGGTGGAAGGGGGCGGAGACGGCTTTGACTTTGTGCGCTCTCTGGCCCAAGAGAACAAGCCTGGTGACTTTTTGTGTGGATGGCGGGCAGGATGGGGTTCGGTAAGAATGTCAGAAGAAGATAGTCTAGTGTGGGTATCAGAATGAACATGACCGGATGACTCATTAGGAAGAGAATGAATAGAATGATGCGCATCATTGTTGTTGTAAACGCCAAAGAGGGAGGACTTGCGCGGGGGAGGAGGAAGACCGTGACCGGAATCCGATGTGACGCTTGATATGCGCGGAGGGGGAGCATCATTGAGAGAAATGAGGGTGTCTACGGGATGTTTACGACGAAAAGGGAGTTTGAGCTTGCTGGTGGAAGCAGCAGCGGGAAGGTTGTAGATTCGGGGCGACTGGTCCGGTAGCACTGTAACATAGTCACCCTCTGTAGAATCAGTGATTACGGACTCGGTCGGTTTCTGAGCGTGTCGTGAACGCTTGTGGAAGAGACCACCGAGGAGGGCCATGCCAGCCAGAAGGACGAGCGAGTGCTGGCGGTGACCGTTTAAACCTCGTGTAAAGAAATTATATTTTTATGGGGATAACCCCTTATCAGGAATATCGATCAAATTATTGTTCCGTGCTGATCCCATGCAAACAGCGTGGATCGACTACGGCTAAGTAAACCGAACACCCTCCTCGAGGCAGTCATTGATGATAACGATACAGTAGTGGGACCACTTTTTAAAAAAAATATTCATCTCCTGGCCACGTCGCCAGCGGACACAACAGGGGTTGATTTTTCATCACGTGTTCTCTCTGGACGGTGTCTGTGTGAGGGTGGGCTTGGAGTTGCGGAGATGCACTCACATGGAGATTCCCCGCTCCAACTCCCCCTGCATATCCAACCAACCCTGTTTCCGTCTTTGAAGGTTAGTAGAGTCGTCTCCAATTCGGGGCTACGTACCGCCTCAAATACCATCGTTGATGCTGCATAAATCAACCCCAAGACGCTTGAATGTTTCTGAAAACCTTGACAGCTGTTATCGGCATAAAAGTCAATGATGAGATGACCCCGAGCTCACCTGTGAATGTGACAACCATCTGTCAGACGATGATGTCGACTCGTGATGGCGGACGTTTTAGGACTCACCATGTTTTTGAATGCATCGGCAGCCACTTGGGAAGAGAAACAAACTTTTTCATGCACAAGGGAAAGAACCCGGGTGAGACACGATCTAATCTCACGCAAAGAAGAAGCAAGGAACCGCGCCGACTCGCCGCAGCGCCGTTCCTGCAATGATATGATGCCAGTGCCTGTGCTGCCAACAGTCAGACAAACAGTTTTGACTCGGAAGCCTACCGAGTGACTCCCAACGATTCGATTGGTTACCGTCGTCGACAGTTGGTGTCCAGCACGTCTGTCCGTTCGCCTCTCCCTGATTTCAGTCCATGGTCGACGTCCAAGATATATACATTGTCCACTGGCTCAGCGTTTGTCGGCAGAACGAAATTTCCCTTTTTGGGGGTCTAAATCTCGTACGACACAACCTTTGCTGGTCCATGTCGTTCACGTCCTGCCAGCACTCAATTACGCGCAGCTTTGTCCACGAGGCTACTATTGTAGTCGGATCGGCGTAATAAGGCTCGCTGCGGTGATCCGAATATAAAGTGCTGGCCAATGCCGTCCAATTTCTTCACCAAGCTCGTCAAGAACGCCCAGGGCCCTACCCCAACTACGAGCAGTCGTTCTTCCAGCGACGACTGCATACCGTCACAAACGTCGACTCATTCTCACTCTCAACGGCCTTCGTTCTCTTCGCCTCGTCTCCCCTCCGGACCGTATGGTGATCCCATCGCATCCATTTCCTCTGGTAGCGTAAAAATCGGCGTCGTTCCCCCATCTCCTCGTCCGACCGAGTCAGACCTCTCTGTCCACGTTTCCTATAGACCTTCCATCGAACAAGTCCACCAAGCAGCGCTGCAGCACAGGCGTGTCCGCTCCCAGGAGAAGCATATTCTTGACAGGCACGAGGTCTCGCTTGCGGCGCGCCCAACGAGTGACATAGCCCACTTTATTAACGACACGGACGTTACTCCCACTCCCGGTCGTTCCACCCAGGGCCCAGACTGGGTTTTATCCCACTCGCCAGGCACCTCCATTCGCCAACTCTCTCCTGCTTCCTCCACGGGAAACCTCAAAGGCCTTGTTGACAAACAAAGTCTGCGTACTAATTCAACGCCCGCCAAGGCCGTCAAGGAAAAACCTTCGAAGCGTTACATCCGAGGAACGACACAGCCCCCGCCTCCCCTAAACTTTGACGACATTTACACCGACTCACGCAACGCTATTGACGTCCAGCGTCAACCTGGCCGCCACGAGGACACTCCTGTCCCTGTACCAACTACAGTCATTGAGTCTCCCACCTCAATCGCAGCCCAAAAAGCCCAGTCTCAAGAGCTCATTGCAGTCCTGAGCGACAGTGACGTCAAGTCTGTCCATTCTACGACGAGTTCGGGCTCACAACACAAGAGCAAGGGGCGTAGACAATCTTCTCCGCCCAAGCCAAGCGGCGCAGCATCCGGAGCTTCCATGTCTCACGTTCCTCCCGTGCCACCTGTCCCCTCTCAGTCTGCCCCAGCCAATGCATCAAAGTCGGCCGTCTCTGTGAATGGTACCAAGCCAGATTCTACACGAACTCACCCTGGCCCACCGACCCGTTCACCCCCTCGAACGCGCTCTCCACTCAAGACTAGACACGATTTCTCGGACGGAGATACATATGATTCGAGTGAAAACGAGTCAGGCTCGTCGTCTGACGAGCTCGACTTGAACGAGCAAGACATCCCCGTCACCGGATTCGCCGTCGCCAGCAACAAACGAAATGCAGATTTCCATGAACTGTTTCCCAGTATTCCGGAGGGAGACTACTTAATTGAAGGTGAACCCTATCTTTGTTGCGAAGCACTCGGCTCAGAACCATCGACTAGATTACGGTTGTGCACTACAACGGGAAATTTTAATTCAAGGTCGATTGTACATCTCTGAGAATCACATTTGCTTCCATGCCAACATTTTTGGTTGGATCACCGACGTTCGTGACAGGCTATGCTGCGTCGAGTGCATCGCAGTCTAATCCTTTTTTTCCCGACAGCTTTCAATTCCCATTTATGAGATTACTGGACTGGAGAAGAAAATGACTGCTTTTGTCATCCCGAATGCTATTCAGATTACGACTCGCCAGGCCAAGTATACGTTTGCATCATTCCTTTCTAGGGATACGACCTATGATGTCATTGCTAATATCTGGCGGCTTGCACGACCAGACGAAGCCCTCGAGTTGGCTGACAGTCGCAACGCCTCTACTCGCGACATGGCTTCCATCGTCACTACCGTCTCGGAAGGGTCGGGGAAAGAGAGCGCTGCGGCGGGGGCTAACAAGGTGACGCACTGTGTATGCTCAAAGAACGGGAGTCACCTCAGTGAATTGGCGCTCGAAACGGTCGTCCCTGGCACGCCCGACAAAATTTACAACCTCATGTTCGCGAGCGGGTTCATGAAAGACTTTATGAATGTGGACCAAAGGCTTGCTGGTACGTGCTCGGCGGTGACGTGTCACGTCGTTCTCATTCGTGGTTCAGACATTCAAATTTCGGATTGGGCGCCGACCGGCCCGTCCTCCAAGCTTCTCCAGCGCAACATGTCGTACGTCAAACCGCTCAACAATAGCGTCGGTCCTCGACAAACCAAGTGCGAGATTCACGACGAAGCTGTGCATTGCGATTTTGATGACTACGTGGTGATGGTTACGAGTACCAAAACGCCGGACGTACCGAGCGGCGGCGTCTTCGTAGTCAAGACCCGAACGTGCCTCATGTGGGCGAGTTCTATCACGACGCGTGTGATCGTCACGACGCAAGTAGAGTGGACAGGAAGGAGTTTCATCAAGGGTAATCGCGTCACTCCCCCAAAAATCCCTCCCGCTGACGCGCACGAGCTCAGGTCTGATCGAAAGGAATGTGATTGAGGGGCAAAAAGTGTACCACGCCGATCTGGACAAGGCGATGCGGATGTACATTCAGGAGCACCAGGCCGAGTTCGTGCCAGAAGGGCTCGATCTCGCTGCGGTCGCCCCTGCGGAACCGCTCACCCCACTCGCCGAGGCCAACGGTGCGCTCGAACCGCTGCTCTCTGCGCAAGAAGCCCGTAAAGCGCGGGAGCACGACCGAAACCGGCGTGGGATGCAATGGGCGTACGACACGCTCGATGGTGCGTACGGCGTCGCGGCGCGATCCACCAGGGGTGCACTCGAGCTTGTCAAGGAAGCGTGGGAGCAGTCTTCGTCGACGACGATTCTGTGGTTCGTGATCGTGCTGCTGGTGCTTAGCAACGTGTGGACGTTGATGTTGGTCGGGCATCGGGAGGAGATGGGGAGGCGGAAGGAGCTGAAGCGGGCGGAGGAGAAGGAGAGGTGGTTGCAGGGCGTGATTGCGGGCGTGTGGGAGGAGCTGGCAGTGGAGCGGGCGAGGTCTGGGGGCGTGGCGGTACCGTTGGCGTCGGTGCCCGTGGGGGACGTGCTGGCCGAGGCGGGGCATATGGGCAAGGTGTTGGATGCGGTGGAGCAACGGATGCGGACGATTCGGGAGAGTTTAGAAGGGTTGAGTTGATGTTCTGTCCTACTTATTCCTTATCGTGCACGCTCTTTTCTTCGCTTCGTCTTCTTTCGTGTATATATTCACTTACTTATCAGTCTTAGTGTGTTCGGGACATTGGGATGGGATGCTTGGGTACGATGCAGTGAATAGAGTACTTTAGTTGTGTACATACTAGTCTCGTTTCTCCATGTACAAAGAAGTCGACGTCCGCTCCTGGGTGTTGCCCTTCATGAATCAATGTCAACGTACAACACACGCGTTGCAGGGATAGCATACACACCCGCATCCAATCCTCGGAACAGAAGCGCGTCACGTAGCTCTGGACCGGTTGGCCCACACGTGGTGCAGGCCAACCAGCACACACTCAAGGGGTGACCTGAGTGACAAAGATAGGGATAGTGCTTAAAGAGGCTGTGCTTGGATTAGATCCCCTATACCAGAACCACATCGACGACATGGCACGAAAAGGATGGTACGAGGCCCTCGCCAGCGCGTTGCAGAAAGAAGACCAAGCAGGTCAGTACATTTCATACACCACCATCGTCATTGTCATGCGTGCCCACCCTGTGCACACATACAGTCATGCAGTTCGCCACAACCGAAGCGCCCAACAGACCCCACGTTCGTTCGCTCATCCACCGTGGGTTCATCACCGCATCCGCCTACCCCACCTTACCCCTCATCGTCTCCACGACCGACACTCGATCACCCAAGGTGATGCAGCTCGTCGCCAACAACATCGTCGAGGCGGTATACTGGACACCAAGCACCCAAGAACAATTCCGGATCCTCGGGCGGGCATGGATCGTGCCGGAAGTGGGGTATTCGGGGTCGTACCCCAAGCCGAGGGGGGTGGTGTACGATGCGCTGACAAGCGAAGAGTTCGATTGGGAGGCAAAACGCGTGGCGGTGTTTGATGAGATGAGTGGGCATCTAAAGGCGACGTGGTGCCGGCCTGTTTCGGGAACACCGCTCAAGGGTGGGGAAGACGAGATGAAGAAGTGGCCCGTAAAGCTGCCCAAATTGGGAGAGGCGGAGAACGAGGAAGAGAGAAAGCAGTTGCGGATTGCCTTGTCCAACTTTGCTTTGTTGTTTGTGGAACCGTTCGAGGTAGATTATCTGGAGCTCGCGGTGCCGCCCGATAGGCCTGATAGGCGCACAAGTTTTGAGAGGGATTGGGAGGACGAGCGCTCGGTCGAGTTCAAGGAAACGTTGGTTGTACCGTAGATGATTTGTATTTTTCTTTGTAAATCACAGCAGCATTTGTATCGGTCGTATCGCTACATGATATGTAACGACACTAGGTTCAATTGGCAGGAGCGTGCTTTGCGATAAACACCTAGAATCGAATGGCAGATGAGACAAATAGCATGGTGCGTCCTGAAGAAAGTGCGAACAGAAAGTGCGTCCCGTTGTGCACCCACAACCGTCCCCAGTGAGTCTCCGTTCTTGAAGGCAATGATGGTGGGTATCTTGAGCGAGGGTCAGTACGACACGACAAAGCCAAACGTACACGTACGTTGGTCACACGGACCTCTTGACCAAGGTCCTCATACTTGCCCACGTCGACGCTGTAAAACTTGGCGGCTGTACCGTGCTCATTGGATAGGCTTTCATAGACTGGCTTGATGGCCTTGCATGGACCGCACCACTCTGCCCAAAAGTCGATGAACACGACCTGGTCGCTGTTTATCTGCCATTGGGGGTTGGAATGGGAAGATGTTGTAACGTCGGTTTTGGTACTTACGATGTTGAAAAATTCCGGAAAGGATGTAATGGGAGTGACTGGCATTGCGGTGGTGGTGTGAGTCAGGAGAGGATTGACGAGGAATGGCTTTTCGAGGTGTTGTCTTTCGCAGGGTTACAAAGTGCTTCACACGAGCAAATGGGCGCCTCTTGTCAAGTTCTTGTTAGAAGAAACTGAAAAGCTCTTGTGTGCAGTATGCAAGCAATGCTGCGCCATTTCATGCACATTCTTCTAATTGATATCAGCCAACCACCATGCCAAATTCTACATCCGGACAGTCCAGTTTCGTTTGGGTATAACAAGACCACCCCATGTGAGTGCTGACAGATTACATGGTTCATCATTGACAAACCTATACTATCAGCCAACCACCACTGCAAATGATTATACAGTGTCCTGAGAGTCCGGCTTCCAGTTCATTTTTCTTAGCTTGGGTATGATGCTCGGTCTTTTGTGGGCCGTGGTGGTGCTATGGACTTGGTCGACTACTACCTGACATACCCCTTCAATCTGCCAGGATGCCTCCTGGTCACTTGCGCAATCTTGCTACTTGTCCTCTATAGTGCCAAGCTTTGGGCAATGCGGGCACTTCTCAAGGAGTTCGCGGCAGAGGGCTGCGTGTTGCTTTACTTTGCAGGTTATGCAATCTCCTTGGTCAATGGCCGCTTTTCACCCTGAATGTGAGTGGGTTGCCCACTGTACGTCAACCCCACAGTTGAAACTGACTCAATATCCAAGTAATCGTGTTTTCTCAATGGTGTTTCCGTCACGCTTTCCCCAATGACAAGGATAGGAAACGATTTCTGGCTGAACTAGACGACATACTTGGATTGGCATGGTGGCGAGACAGTGCGTTCAATTTCTTGGTTGACTGGTCATGACTGCATACGCTACATTTCGTACACAGACAACTAGCTTACCTTTTTTGGTGCTTTATTCACACACGTCGGTCCCTACTACTGCCTCGTTTAGTTCGTCGCATCATTCGTTCCACTAAGCTTATAGTTCATTATGTTTGACAATTGTGTACCCTTTCTTTCCCCAACGTCCAGCCGATCCGGATATAGAGGTCGAGGTCTGAAGCCAGCTCACCATAAGTACCTCCAAGTTTCGTTGTATATACAGACACTACTCCGTCGACGTCAATTTCATCCATTTCGTTGCTGGTCTTCCATAGACACTGTAAAACTTTGTAGCGGTAGACGGATTTCGGCGACTAGCTAGATCGCCCTCCATACTACCATGTGGTGAGCGACTGGTTTGATCCAACGCTTCATGCCGCAGTGATGGCAGTTTTAATCTGCGGTCAGGAACAATGATTCTTTTTCTAGTCGGTCGGTGTTTTCCACAGCCATGGCCGGCGAAAAAAAAATAGGACAGGTTACAACGTGGCGAGCCATGCCACACTTGGGTCACCGTCGGACAACGAGGGACCCACGCAGATGAATAGGAACTAGATAGAAATGAACGTAGGCTCATTGACATCACTAATGTTGCCCTACTATCTATCATTTTCCTCGTTACCAGAACCAGGGTCCTGAATCGGTGCTAGGATAACCTACCAGAAGAGCGACGGTTTCTTGTTACTTCGAGCAGTGTCACGGTCCTTCTCGCACGAGTTTGGGAACGGGGGTTGTCGCCCGTGACAAAATGACGTGGCGAGGAAACAAGACACAAATACAAACCTATCCTTGCAAACCCAAGATAATCACGAATGACCCGAAATTAGCGCAAAAATTGGTCTGGCTCCGCAAGTAGGTACTGCTCGGCGTTATTCAAAGAACGGCACAACATTGCATCATAGCGGGATGACGTACGAAGATCGTTGCGGGTAACACCCACAACCTACTCAAAGAAGATCTACATGATAAAATCACAGCAGAACGGAAGGCCGGGTGCGTAGCGTATGGAGGCGCCGAAGAGGACCAGGCATGTGACTATTCGAGACATCATCCAAACGTCAGAGGTGATCGTGCCGGAAGATCGAGGCGACTTTACACAAACACGGGACCTCCGTGACGAAGAGGGTCACGATCATGGCTGGAGGGAAGATGTACCGCGCCGTGACGTTCAGTCTGACCATGTATATAGTCACCGAAAACGACACCCCAAACAGGATGAGCGACTTCGCCAACTTGAACCTCGCTGGGTCGCCAGAAACAAAGCCCGCGAGATCACAACAGGATAAGTGATTCACAAGGATTTCCCAGGGGCTGAGGGGGCGCGCTGGCTGAACAGAGTTTTGTAGACGATGACGACCCCCCGTGCCTTGTCATGCTTATGACGTATCATAGACCAATTCAATGCAATGTGCCAAGGCTAGGGTCGATGGATGGAGTGTGCTTATACGAAGTGCCTAGCACCACAGTGTCTCAACCTAAGATCGTTCCTGGGTATCCTGAGCAAGGGTATCAGGATTGCAAGATTGACTAACATTGATGCTGTAAAACGGTGTTGAATATTGGTTTGATAGCCTTATACGGACCGTGGTGGTGTGAGTCTAGGATAAATATGGTGACCGTCGGGTGAGTTTGATCCAAGAGTGCATTGTTTTCCGCAGTTGAAAAAGATGGCTTGGATACAGCATACACATGGTAGGTGCGTGCCGCAGTCAGGTCCTTTGGACGAGATTTCCAAGTCGAATCGAATTCGTTTGACTTGGGGCAGTGATACACGTAATGTCTCGACTCCATTCCGACAACGTCTCTCACATTCGCCGCAAGCCTACCAAGACATGTATCCCACTGCGGTGACTAAAGATATATCTCCCGTTCCTTTCCCGGTGCTGTGTTTCTCTAAAATGAACAACTTCTTCTCAGGAGTCTTTTGAAACGCAAGCCTGTCATCCACAAGCGCAAGCTTGTCATCCACAACCTCATGACGGGCCTGTTCTTCAGGCAGTTTGCGGCCCTCTTCTGGAAGAACTGGATCATCCTATCCAAGCACAAAATCGTGAGTTTACATGGCAGTCCTCCGTGCAGCGCAGGTGACACCGTCTATAGCTGAACTCGCTGCGCTGTCTCTTGTTGCCAATCGGCTACGGAGGTATGGTGGCCTACGTCCATCCGGGACTCCGTTGATGTGCCCCGTAGTCTTCCTTGCCATCGCTCAGACCTTCCTCGAAAAGCCAAATAATGTATGTTCTGTACCCCATTGGCGTCCCTCAGTCTCACTATGTTACAGTACGGCCTAGGATCTCCCGCGCCAATTTACAACTTTACCACTCAGTTCGACGGTTCTTTGGCTCTCATATGGGCTGATGGGACAAATCGCACTGGGACTCCGTCCGCAGGCGAAATCATGGCGCATATAACCAGCGGGTTCAATGAACACCAGATGAAAGCCGTCAAACAGGTTGCTAGCCCCGCAGAGATTACGTCCAACTGCCCACAAAACTTCAACCTTATCTCAGAGTGTTATGCTGGCATCGCGTTCAACTACTTGCCTGTTTCTCCCACAGATACCACACCTATCAATTATACCATAAGCGCCGACGGCGGACTCATATACGTCAATGTGTACAGTCACACGAGTGATTTCGAAACTCGCATTCTTCCGCTTCAATTGGCCATAGATGAGGTAACGTCGGTTGAACTGACACATCCTGGCAGTAACCCATTGTGCTAGGCATTTATCGCTCTCAGGGCAGGACGGTCGATCCCGACGCCGTTGGAATGGCCATACACTCAGGAAACCAATCAACAGCAATCGACGAATACGAGATTAAGTCAGTCTTTGTATCGTTCTCGGTAACTGTTGTTCACCTGTCGTTTTCAGGTTTCATCAGGGGCATTAGGAACTTGCTCGTCATCGCGCTGTGCGTCTTTGCCATCTGCACACTCGTCTGCCACTTATCCTCAAGCTAGATTTGTTTGTTATATTGGCATCGCTTATCAGCTTCCTGGGGCTTTCACAGGAGAGCGAGCCGATCTGTTGACCAGCCATATGAAGGCAATGGGACTCCACGACTCAGCTCGGATAATGTCAGCCCCCCTTTCTCTCCAAAAATATCTTTCTCAGTGTCACTTTCCTTTACAGATCATGGCACTTCAGCATATCCCTGGCGTACCTTCCAGCTTGGATCATTGTCGCACTGATTTGGCATCAAGAAATTTTCGCCAAGACTAATGGTGGTCTAGTTCTCGCAGTTCATCTCCTGCTTGGTTTCTCGCTTGCCAGCTGGTCATTCTTTGTGGCTGCCCCATTTGGGAAAAGCCCTCAACTCGCCGCTGTGGTATCAACATTCTTGTCCATCCTGTTCGCGATCCTTGCGCAGGTTTTCTCTCGTGCCAGCACCGGAGCAGCTGCATTATTCACCCTCTTTTTCCCTCCTGGATACTACATCTTCGCCATTCGTGCGATATGTGGTTACGAAAATCATCTCATGCCGACAAATATCCTCAAGCCGGATCCAGACAACGACCTCACACTCCTCCCTATCATGATTGTCTGCATTGTAAGTACATCTCGTCCTCCTTGAATCCCTTTTTTAAGGTGCCCCAGATCGATATATTTCTCTGGCCATATCTAGGAGTTCTACTGGAGAGGCGTCTCTACGATGCAAGAGAACCATCAAGCGGTTTTTGGTCATGTTTTCGCAGGCAGAAAGAAGAAGTATCTTCACACCCGAGTGGGGTGGCGATCTCAATAAAGAACCTCCATAAGACGTTCGCTCGGTCCAGGTTCAGTCGCGAGAAAGGACCAGTTACTGCCATTTCCGATCTTTCGCTGGACATCCCCAAGTCTGGTATCTTCGTCTTGCTTGGTTCTAATGGGTCAGTCAACCATGTTGGAAGGATATTAGTTCTAACGACGGACCATTAGGGCTGGAAAGTCGACCTCACTGTCTATCATTGCAAATCTCATGGGACGCACCTCGGGTTCCATCACTTTCGAGGGTGGGGTGAGACGTCCTCCACGCGGCACGCTCGGGATAGTACCTCAAAAGAATGTTCTTTTCCCTGACCTCACATGTTACCAAACTCTCCGGGTCTGGCACTCGATCAAGTACTCATCGAATTCTGCGAATGAAGACAATGACTACGAACAACTACTACGTGATTGCGACCTTGGAAAAAAGATTCACTCGAATGCGAATACGCTTTCTGGGGGACAGAAAAGGAAGCTACAGCTTGCTGTCGGGCTCATTGGTGGATCCAAGATTGTTCTTGTTGACGAGTGCACGTCGGGAGTTGATCCTTTATCGCGCCGCGCACTATGGAGAACTCTGACGTCGTTCAAGCATGACAGAACAATCGTATTTACAACACATTTCCTCGACGAGGCTGATCTTCTTGCTGATCATATCGCGGTCTTGGCTGCGCCTGGAAAACTGGTTGCCGAAGGATCGCCCGTTGCACTCAAGACCAACCTCGGACAAGGCTATACTATTCAGGTCACGTTTGGTTCCATGGACGCGGGGGAAAAGGACCCTACGAGCTTGTCTCTGGAGGTGCTAGATCACGTTCGCGAACTCGCGCCGCAGTGCACCGTATCCCGTTCATCCCCTGCTCACACTGCGTACCACCTGAAGTCGAAGGACTCGGGGGTGGTTGAGAAAGTGCTCCAGCTGCTTGACGAGAAAGCCGGAAACTATTTTATCACATCTGTTGACGTACTGGGAACTTCGATCGAGGACATCTTTCTCGATTTGATGGAATCCGAGGTCCGACTCCGAACGCCAGAAAGCGGCGAGAAGACAACGCAATCCACAGAAAGTGCATCCGCTCCGACCGTTCCAAATCCCCTGTCAGCAATTTCGTCTCCTTCCCCGCTCATCCTTGCGGATGGCCGTGCACGATCGCCCTTCAGTCAAGCGTTGACGATATTCTACAAGCGGATGCTCATTGCACGGAGAAGTTGGCTAACACCCGTTCTTGCAATTCTTATTGCCGTTTGCGGTGCCTGCGTACCATTGTTCTTCTTGTCAGGCCAAGCTCCGTCATGCACCGTAAGATTTAGGAATGAGGTTCTCATTCCCCTCTACTGGCCAGACTCACCCATCGGGTTCCTCGACTTCACACCTACTGCGAGAATACTGGAATCGCCGCCCAATATTACAACAACGCTTGGTCGATCAGCCATGTTCATCTTGACAAAGAACATTCCTAACAACGCCACGTTTGTTTCCACGATTCAACAGAACTACCTCGACATCCCCATCGGCGGTATATCAATCGACATGGAAACGGGCGACGCGTTGGTTGCATGGGATGCAACTCCGGCTCCAGGGTTGACGGGCCCAACATTGCTGAACTTAGCAACTAATATTCTTTATAACCGCGCATTGAATGCGTCGGACGACACGGCCGGTACACCTAGTATCATCATGGCCAACTATGCAAGCTTCCCTCCGATTGCAGGGGGGACGCTTGTGGACCTGAAGTGGATCACGTTCTTTGGGGCCGCCATGGTAAGCTATGCAGTCCACCGACGTTTATGTACTGATTGATTTCCAAGGCGGTGTACCCTGCATTCTTTTCCCTGTATGTCTCGCGAGAGCGTCGATCGTCTGTCCAAGCCATGCAACTTTCGAACGGTCTATCGGACCCGGTTGGCCTTTGGCTCGGTCATTTGCTCTGGGACTCTGTCTTCGGCATCTTTATTGCCACGATTATCATTATCATTTTTGCTGCTGTTTCTAATCAGTTCTATGGACTTGGATTGTTCGTGAGTCGCCTTTCCTCGCTCCAGTTTGTTGTTTCTCACGGTGCCTATTCAGTGGGTCGTCCTTGTGCTGTATGGCATGGTTGGCGCACTCTTCTCGTATTGCTTTTCGCTCTTCATGTCATCCCCTCTCACCTCGTTCGCCGCTGTCGCTGGCTATCAGATCATTATGTTTCTTGTAAGTGAAAAGCATTATTCGGGAGTGAGGTACGCTAAGCCATTTACAGCTTTACGTTGCCGGCTACCTCCTCACCCTCACGTATGCAAAGACCTCTCACGCAGGCCAGATAATCACAATCATTCGTAAGCCGGTTCTTTTAAATGTCATGTACTCTTTGACGGCGACTTTTCCTCTAGATTTTACATTGTCACTCGCTTCCCCTGTTGCCAGTGTAGTAAGTTTTGGACTACAATTGCGATGGATCATGTTGAACTCCCATGACAGCTACGCTCGGCATTTGTTTCAGTCAATTTATTCTCGCTCCTTTGCAGTGGGTCTACCCCAGTTACAACCGCTGCATTGGGAGACATCCTGCGATATGGGGGTCCAATTCTGTACCTTTTTGTGTACGGCTTTGTCCTCTTCGGCATTCTTGTCTGGACCGACTCCGGGTCCATCATTCCGCGTCGTTTCTTGAAGACACAGAATCTCCAAGTACCACTCAAAGCGAACCTCGCCGCCAGTGAGATTTCGAGAGAGGACGTCGCAGAGGAAGCGAGGGTAGTCACACAATCCAGCGATGCGTTACGTGTCCTCCATGTCACAAAGTCGTTCGATGGAACCAAAGTAGTGGACGATGTCTCCTTTGGGGTTTCCAGAGACGTCATATTCGCTATGCTCGGACCGAATGGAGCGGGGAAGACGACGACATTTAACATGATTCGTATGTGGTCATCTGTCTTGTGTGAGCTTTGTACTGAAGGCTCGTAACACAAAGGCGGCGATGTCGTCCCGGATACGGGAGATGTCAAGATCAGGGGTATCTCTGTCGTGAACTCTCCTCGTGATGCACGTCTGGCGCTTGGCGTTTGCCCACAGTTTACCGCCATTGATCCCCAATTGACCGTCTGTGAACATCTTTCAATCTATGGACGCCTCAAGGGCCTCAGGCGTGGATCCGAATTAAACGCAAACGTTGAGTCGCTGCTGGTTGCAACCTCGTTGAACATCTATGCAAATCGGCTGGCTAGTCAGCTGTCGGGTGGTAATCAGCGTAAGCTAGCGCTTGCCATTGCGCTCATTGGTGAGTATAAGCTTCTCCTGCATGTTTAGTGTATTCTTATCGACGAGTCTTTTCTCAGGCAACCCTTCCGTTGTGCTTATCGACGAGTTCTCTACCGGCATTGATGCCAAGTTGAAGAGAGAGATGTGGGGGACATTGCGGAACGTTGCAGTGGGGAAGGCGGTCGTCATCACTACACGTACGCCCCGCCGTTTCGTCTATGGTATTTCCTAATCCCCTTGTCAGACTCTATGGAAGAGGCGTCCGCGCTTGCAAACAAGGTCGGCATCATATCGAAAAAGATGCTGGGTAAGTAGTCGGGCTACGTTATTTCTCGTTCCATTGAAGTCACTTGTAATATAGCTATTGGAACCACCGAGGAGCTCGCTGCTCGGTATGCCATGTATCAAGTCCACTTTCCGTGTCGCACGCGAGAAGACGCGGTCCGTGCTCAAGTCCTCATGACGCGCATTCCAGGCGCTCGTCTCGCCGACGACGTCGCTACCCGATTTGAAGTTCCGATTCGCGAAGGCGGCCATGTCGACATCAGCAGCGGAAATGAGCATGGACAGGGACCCACGGACGGCGGGATGTCGCTCGCCCAACTCTTCCACGTCCTCGCCTCGCAAGGCGATTTCCAGGAATACACGGTCGAAAAGGCCACGTTGGAGAACGTGTTTTTGGACGTGATACGACGGAACAATGTGTTGGAGGAAGACAGTACGCCTCGACGACGTCGATTTCGATGTTGGTAGGGCGTTGCGTTGTAGAGAGCATGTGCTGGATTCAGATGGACTCTTGGATGGACGTTTAGGATACGACGTGCACATACTATATGTTGGTGTGTTTCATTGTAGGACACTTAGATAGACGTTGTCGTACGACAACTTATGGAATGGGATTCTAGCATGGACTCGCAGTTTTGGAGGAAGACAGTACACTCCGATGATGTCAATTAGGTTTTTTGTGGTATGACTCGCGCCGTTTACGATTTGGTAGAGATGGAATGGTGGAGCTGAGGGCTGCAAGCTTAATCGTTGTCGATGGCGAACGACAGGTCGCAAAGACGACGTTCGTGGGTATCTGAACGAGCTGGCTGGCTATCTCCAAGGCAATGCCACGAGAAGGTCAATCATGACGAGCTCGGCCTAACCGGTAGTAGGTACCAACTAACTGGTGTTCATCGGCAACGAGTGTTTTTTTGTGTATCGTGTTTCATTGGGGGGAGTGCCAGGTCAGCTATTCTGACGAAAGACTAGTACCTTGGATAACTCATCAAACGATTTGGGTGACATTAACACTTGTTGTAGGATCGAATCGCATGTCCAAACTGACTGATTGCAAACCGATGCGTTTGTATCTCTCAACAACGAATATGGTGGGCAGAGTTCTTGGGCCGACGTTCGATGTTCGTGCCCTGAGCTGCTATTTGGAAGCGAGGGGTATGCGACGTTGACCTCGGAGATGATGTCCTGCGGGCCGGAGAAAGAGAGCTCGGGCGGGTGACAAAGCGGAGCAGACATATTCCTGGCCCACTTCTCGGTTAGAAGAAATAAAGAGGCGCCTAGATAGCAGAGATGCTTGCCAAGCCAAAGGAGGCAAGTAATGAAGATTGGATCCAGTAGGCGACAGCCGAGAGTTCTTCGCGTTATCAGATACGACCGGTTGAATGCGTTAATCTCAGGATTCGATCAGACGGGAGAGCTCGTCGTGAGACATTCCAAATAGCTGTTCTATCAGTTGCGCAGTAGATGGCTGGATGAAGTCAGACCTTGCATGCGTTTAGCCGCAGTCGTGGCATCATGGCTGCTATCAAGTAAGCGATAGGAGCCTAGAACATCCTGTCCAGGTGGGGACGGCGACAAACAAACCGTTTCGGCACGATCATTCCATGTGGATGTCCAAGAGTGACAGACACTGCTTGACGCCCAGCAGTCACCGTCGAGGCTGTTTATGACGCCGAACAGTCAAGAACTGCTGCGGATCCTTGAATAGGTGGTTGACCATGCCCGAGGTGTTACCCGGTGCGTAGTATGCGGTGTTGATAGAGATGATGCACGGGTGAAAGATGGGTCCGACTGGGAGGTAGAGCGAGAAAGGCGTCCAATTAATTAGTGGATAACACGGCGTCGGGAACTTCTGGGGACGCCGCTGGGTGGGAGAACAAGAGAGACACTGACCAAGCTGGGGGCAAAAATGCAGTTCAAGTACTAGTAACAATCACACCTGTAGGAGAGTCCTCGTAGTTGGGCATATCGCTACGGATGTGCATGACAAGGCAGTGATGTCCAGTGACAGGAACCTACTTTGTTACCACTTATATCTGCTTCGATTCGCAAGTTCTCTGGAGTTTTACCGGCCCGATAGTGATCGATCAGCTAATTCACCAAGGCCCATCGAGTAAGCCATACGTAATTTTTTTCCTTTTGAATATGATTTTGTCGGTGTCGTATGACCGGTCTGCGATTCAGACGACTCCAGAAAATATTCTACCTCCCCCAAAGTACCAAACAGTGTAAATAATCAAAAGGATGGCGCGACGAACACCGCCGCTCGCCTTTTCAACATGCTCAGCCTCATCATAATGTCAGTCAGGCTGTCAACCAGTGGGGCACAATACACGTGGTCGAAATGTATTAAGCCTCAAAAATAAGTATTCGGGTAAGCTGCTCAAGTAGGCGTCGGCAGTGATCGCTTACAATCATCACGTCACCTGGGGAAGCACCACCGCGGCAGGCCTCAAGAAACAGAGTCCGCATAGCCTATTATGCTGGGTCTTTTCCACAGCCAAGTTGACATTGAGCGGCGAAACAAATGCTTCGGAATGTGTGCATCGGTAGGTATGTGGTTTAATAGCCTCACACTGATATTATTATATCACCGGAAGTGGAGTCATACCGTGAGTAACGGTTCAATATACCTTCACTTTATCTTCAACCATGCACGTGGCGACCGAAGTTATTCCCGTATTGCCATTCTACTTTATGCTACTTAATCATAGTTTTCCTGTGCTGCCAGTGTGCATCCTCCCGGTGAATTTCCCGCAGTCCATAACTCCATTTTCAAACACGAAACATGGAGGGCTTGTTTTTCAGGCAGTTTGCAGCCCTCTTCTGGAAGAATTGGATCATTTTATCGAAGCATAAACTCGTGAGTCTGTATGGGTGGTCTCTCTCGTGCGGTATGTTTGATACCTGATCCAGGTGAACTTGTTTCGATGCGTCCTGCTTCCCGTCGGTTATGCAGGTATGTATTGTCTAGTCTAATCTTGTTCGGGACGCCGTTCATATTCCTTAGTTTTTCTTGTCTTCACAAAGACCTTCCTCCAACGGCCAAACAATGTGTGTACGGACCCCTTAAGTGTGGCTTCTTCTTACTCTCTCTCAGTACGGCATTGGGACTCCCGCTCCGATTGACGACTTTGCCACCCAATTTGACGGTTCTCTGACTCTAATATGGGCTGACGGGTCAAGTGGTGCCGGAAACCCGTCTGCGAACGACATCATAACCCATATAACCAGCGGGTTCAATGACCACCAGATGAAAGCCGTCAAACAGGTTGCCAGTCCCAAAGACATCCCTTCCAATTGTCCCCAGAACTTCAATGGGATTTCAGATTGCTACGCAGGCATCGCGTTCAACTACTTGCCTGCCTCTCCTTTGGACACGACATCTATCAATTATACGATAAGCGCAGACTCGGGTCTCATGTACATCAACGTTCATCACCACACGAGCGATTTCGAAACTCGCGTTCTGCCACTCCAATTGGCTATAGATGAGGTAACGTCGGGCTGAATTAACGAGCCTCCTGGTATTAACCCATCGTCCTAGGCATTTATCATTCTCACAACAGGGCAGTCGATCCCAACGCCCTTGGAATTGCCGTATACCCACGAGACCAACGAAGAACAATCGACACACATGAGATTGAGTGGGTGGTTGCTAATCACATCTCTACTGTGTTTGTTGCTCATTCCTTTTCAGGTTACATCAGGGGTATCAGGAACTTGCTAGTCATTGCATTGTACGTGTTCGTCGGGAACCTACTCTGGATTTACCTACTTGTACATCAGATTTACCTGTTACATTGGCATTGCGTATCAGCTCCCTGGAGCTTTCGGGGAAGAGCGCGCGAGTCAGTTAACTAGTCACATGAAGGCAATGGGACTCCTCGACTCGGCTCGGATAATGTATGCTCACCTTGTCCAATCATGGTTTTCTCAGCTCCTGACGTTCCACAGATCTTGGCATGTCAGCATATCCCTGGCGTTCCTTCCCGCTTGGGTTATCATTGCGTTAGTATGGCATCACGAAATCTTCGCGAAGACTAACCTCGGCCTGGTTCTCGCTGTGCATCTTTTACTTGGTCTCTCGCTGGCCAGCTGGTCATTTTTTGTGGCCGCCCCCTTCGGGAAAAGCCCCCAACTCGCGGCTGTGGTATCAACGCTCTCGTCCATCGTATTTGCCATTTTTGCACAGGTGTTCTCAGGTGCCAGTACTAGTGCAGCTACATTGTTTACCCTTCTTTTCCCTCCGGGATATTATGTCTTTGCCATCCGTGCAATATGTGGTTACGAGAATCATCTCATGCCAGCCAATATCTTCAAATCGGATCCAGATGACCACCTTACGCTTCTTCCAATCATGATAGTGTGCATCGTAAGGTTCTCTCGCCTCTCGCTGACCCTTTCCTCACCGACATTCCCAGATTGATATCGTTCTCTGGCCGTATCTTGGAACGCTACTTGAGAGGTACCTGTACGATGCAACAGAGCCATCGAGTGGTTTTTGGACGCGCTTTCGTAGCAAGCAGGAGCTTGCCCAACATCCGAGTGGGGTGGCGATCTCGATCAGGAATCTTTGCAAGACGTTCACTCCGTCCAAGATCAATCGTGAGAAAGGACCGGTTACTGCCATTTTCGATCTTTCGTTGGACATCCCCAAGTCCGGCATCTTCGTCTTGCTTGGTTCCAATGGGTCAGTCTATTTATCAGAGGGGATATCAGTTCTAACGACGGTTCATTAGGGCTGGAAAGTCCACCACACTGTCTATCGTTGCAAACCTCATGGGACGTACCTCTGGTTACATTACTTTCGAGGGTGGGGTGAGACGTCCTCCGCGCGGCACACTCGGAATAGTACCTCAAAAGAATGTTCTTTTCCCTGACCTCACATGTTACCAAACTCTCCGGGTCTGGCGCTCGATCAAGTACTCATCGAATTCTGCGAATGAAGACAATGACTACGAACAACTACTACGTGATTGCGACCTTGGAAATAAGATTCACTCGAGTGCGGACGCGCTTTCTGGGGGACAGAAGAGGAAGCTACAGCTTGCTATCGGCCTCCTTGGTGGATCCAAGATTGTTCTCGTTGACGAGTGCACCTCTGGAGTTGATCCTTTATCGCGTCGCGCGCTCTGGAGGACTCTAACATCCTTCAAGCATGACAGAACGATTGTATTCACGACACATTTCCTCGACGAGGCCGATTTTCTTGCAGACTATATCGCGATCTTGGCTGCACCCGGGAAATTGGTTGCCGAGGGATCACCTGTTGCACTGAAAACGAACCTCGGGCAAGGCTATAGTGTTCAAGTCATGTTTAGTTCCACCAACACAGGCGAAAAGAACCCTATGAGCCTTTCTTTGGAGGTGCTGGATCGTGTTCGCGAACTTGTACCCCAGTGCATCATATCACAATCATCCCCTATTTGCACCGCGTACCATCTGAAGTCAAAAGACTCGATGGTGGTTGAGAAGGTGCTCCAGCTGCTCGATGAGGAGGCCGCAAACTATTTTATCACATCCGTTGACGTGCTGGGAACTTCGATCGAGGACATCTTTCTTGATTTGATGGAGTCCGAGATGTCGGGCCGAGTCTGCGCACCAGAGAAAAGGTCGTTGCAATCTACGGAATCTACGATTGGCTCGGAATCCCTGCCGGCAACACCATTTCTTTCCTCACTCATTCTCGCAGATGGCCAAGCACGGTCTCCGTTCAGTCAAGCGCTGACGATATTCTACAAGCGGATGCTCATCGCGCGGAGAAGTTGGTTAACGCCTGTTCTCGCCCTTCTTACTGCAGTTTGTGGTGCTTGCGTACCCTTGCTCTTCTTGTCGGGTCAGGCTCGGTCGTGCACGGTCAAAGTTGGGAATGAGACCCCCGTATCCCTTTACCTACCATACTCGCGTATTACCGCCAACATAATGGAATCTCCACCTAATGTTACAACCACACTTGGCCAATCGGCCCTGTCCATATCGACAAATAACACTGCAGATAACGCGACATTCATTTCTATGATCCAACAGAACTACCCCAACAACCCCATCGGTGGTATATCAATCGACTTGGACACAGGCGATTCGTTGGTTGCCTGGAACGCAGCCCCGCCTTATAATCTGACAGGTCCCACACTGCTGAATCTAGCCACCAACATCCTGTATAACCGAGCATTGAACGCGTCAGGTAACAGGGCTGCTACACCCAGTATCATCATGGCCAGCTACGCAAGTTTCCCGCAGATAGCACGTCCATCTCACACGTTTACCGACTTGAAATGGGTTGGATTCTTCGGGGCTGCCATGGTAAGATCCCGAGTCCAGCGAGGCCCTGTGTGTTGATTCCTCTTGAAGATCGTATATCCTGCTTTTTTCTCGCTGTATGTCTCGCGGGAGCGGCAATCATCTGTGCAAGCGATGCAATTTTCGAATGGTTTATCGAACCCGGTTGGTCTCTGGCTCGGCCACTTGCTCTGGGACTCGATTTTTGGTGTACTTATCTCCACAATCATCATTATTATTTTCGCCACGGTTACTAATCAATTCTATGGACTTGGGTTATTCGTGAGTGTTTTTGCTCATTCTCGTTCATAGTTACTCATTGTGTCTTGTCAGTGGGTCATTCTCGTACTGTACAGCATAGTCGGCACACTCCTTTCATATTGCTTTTCTCTCTTTGTGTCATCCCCGCTCTTGACGTTCGCTGCCGTCTCTGGATACCAGGCTGTTATGTATATTGTGAGTGAAGTCCGACCTGAGATAAAATCAGTACGCTGAATCGCTTTCAGCTGTATCTGGCAGGCTACCTCTTCCCTATCACATTCACAACAACCTCGCAAGCAAATATGATAATCATGGTCATTCGTAAGTCCATGTTCCAAACGTGACTTTGACCTTCACTGGCTTTCCGTCAGATTTCACAATATCGTTCTTTTCACCTCTCGTCAGCGTGGTGGGTTTATCGAATGATCCTTTGCCGTGCGTCTTGCTGAATTCGTGGGACAGCTACGCTCAGCCTTTGTCTCGGTTAATTTATTCTCTATCCTTTGCAATGGATTCACACCAGTTGCGACTTCGTCCATGTCTGATATCATGCGATACGGTGGACCAATCTTGTACCTCTTTGTAAACAGTTTTGTCCTCTTCGGTATTCTTGTCTGGGTCGACTCCGGGTCTATAGTTCCGCGCCATTTCTTGAAGACACGCAAGCAGCAAGTAAGACTCGACGAGAACCTCGCCGCGAATGAGAATTCTAGACAGGACGTCGCAAGGGAAGTGAAGTCAGTCGCACAATCGAGCGACGCGTTGCGCGTCCTTCATGTCACCAAGTCATTTGGCCGGAACAGTGTAGTAGACGATGTCTCTTTTGGGATTTCTAAAGACGTCATATTCGCTCTGCTCGGGCCGAACGGGGCAGGTAAGACGACGACATTTAACATGATTCGTACGTGGTTGTCTGGCTGCGCGATATCTTCCATACTGACATCCCGTGAACCAAAGGCGGCGATGTCATCCCAGACGCGGGAGACGTCGAGATCAAGGGTGTCTCGGTCATCAGTTCTCCGCGCAATGCACGTCTTGCGCTCGGTGTTTGCCCCCAGTTTACCGCCATCGACGCCCAACTGACCGTCCGTGAACATCTTGTGATTTACGGGCGTCTCAAGGGACTCGCGCAGGGATCCGAGCTAAAAGACAACGTCGAGTCGCTGATGGTCGCGACCTCACTGAAGAAGTATGCGGATCGGTTGGCCAGCCAACTATCAGGCGGTAATCAACGCAAATTGGCGCTCGCTATCGCGCTCATGGGTAGGCACCGATCGGCACTCATTCACGTTCAGCGCGTTCTCATTGACACGTCTTCTTTCAGGCAACCCCTCCGTTGTGCTCATCGATGAGTTCTCCACTGGAATCGACGCCAAGATGAAGCGCAACATGTGGACCACGTTGAGGAACGTGGCAGCGGGGAAAGCCGTCATCATCACCACCCGTACGTGGCCCATTCATCCGACAAGTCCCGACATCGATCTCACCCTCTTCTGGCAGACTCCATGGAAGAGGCCTCGGCCCTCGCCAACAAGGTGGGTATCCTATCCAAAAAGATGCTTGGTAAGTAACCACGCAAACCAAACCCGTTCTTTCCCCCGTCCCACTCACCCCGCTCGTGACGAACGAACAGCCATCGGCACCACCGAGGAACTCGCCGCGCGTTATGCCACGTACCAAGTCCACTTTACGTGTCGCACGCGGGAAGATGCGATGAGAGCCCAGATTTTGATGAGTCGCATCCCCGGCGCGCAGCTCGCCGAAGACGTCGCGACACGATTCCGAGTACCCATCCGTGAGGGCGGGCGCACGGTGGACGTTGTCGGCGTGGACGTGGACAGTGACAATGCAGCTGCAGCTGCTGATGCCGATGAACGACATGAAAGCACGAACGGTGAGGGTGGCATGACGCTCACCCGGCTCTTCCACATCCTCGCCTCGCAAGGCGATTTCCAGGAATACACGGTCGAAAAGGCCACGTTGGAAAACGTCTTTCTAGATGTGATTAGACAAAATAACGTCTCGGAGGGAGACAGCATCCCTCTCCGACGTCGATGTAGACTTTGGTGGTAGACCTTGGACATCATCTAAGCTAGAAGTGGACCTCGGATCGTAATCTATGCAGTTATCAAGTATTGTTCTACTTTATTTTATTGCACTCGACCGGACATCGTGGTATATATCATACTAACATCACCATTTTTTCTTGTCGCAAAAACACGACTGGAAGAAAAAGAACTGCAAACGATCGGACAATAAAATATTAGGCCGACAACTGGACTAAGAAAATAGTGACAAAATGTCTACAAATTTCCTAAACTGTGGGTGAAGTCTGGACTGGTTGGAATGGAGTTGCACCACAGCATAGAATGATGGCATGCACCCTACTAATTGATCATAGATGGAGGAAGGAAGTGCTCAAAGACCCAGGTCAAAGGGCTATACAAGAGAAATGTAAGATATTATGACAAAGATGCTAATCAAGATGGAAGTCAGGCTTAGGGACATAAGTTTGGAGTGGAGTTGCAAGGAGGGTCAGGAGGGTCAGGAGTTGCTCAGGAGTTGGAGTTAGTTGGAGTTGATAGGAGGTGACTTGATGGGATATGGATAAATAATTATGAGAGCAAGATCCATCAACATATGGGAAAAATCCATGGAGAACTTGGCTAGTTCCATTGGCACTATATTTTGGTCTGTACTAAGTCCTAAAATGGTCAAAGTTTTTTTTTTCAAGTTCATACTCTGAACTTTCATTTCCTATGCAAGCTAGCTGGAGAATGGCATGGGATAAAAATATGCAGCACCTTCAAATCAAACAAGATATGTTTCATTTAGTACCAATATACAACAGAATCAAATAAAAAGACAGCATCTATAGAATCATAGGTAGGTATTTTTTACAAACATGCTCACTTTTAAAGATGATGGTTTACCTTTATGATATCCATCCATTGGTCATCATGTGTAATAGCTATCTTTGCTTTAGGAAACTAATGAAACTTGTAAAATACATATAACTTGGTTCAAATACAGCATATCTTGTTCAAAAGGAATACATTTATAATGTCAGAGGGATGCTTCTATAAACAAAATGAGTACAAAGTTACATATGTTTGAAGCTCAAGTGCATACCATCAATCTAGGAATGGGATATTCTTTTTCAAACCAGCTGGGGCAAATTAGTTTGAAAAGGCCTATAACACATCTCTAATCATTATTAGAATCAAGAAGCTCATTCTTTCATGAATAGATTACCATTCCTAGTTCCTGAGGTTCATGTTTCTCTCTACCCATGATTCTAAAACCTCTCACAAAGAGAACTTGATTTTTTCTATCTTTAACATGTGATCTTGGACCTTGCCTTGTTTCAACAGAGTTTGAAGAACTCCAGTGAAACCAGGAGCATCTATTTTAATAGTAAACTAGCTTGCCTTTGAAAAGACAAAAAAGAGAATTACACTGAGCAACAAAACTGTTGCAATAACTAACCTTGATGCAGTGCGTGAAGTGCACTGCAAGCATCCGTGGGAATTTCGCTTAGCTTTGGTAACGCTAAATATAGTACATACTCCTGGCTACAAACCACTCCCCAGGGCCATGTGACCCCACTCTGGTGGCTGTGGAGATATGTCTATTTTAACTCAGCTATGTCATCAGTTTTGTTGTTACGCTCACTGCGAACCGAAGTCCTGCGAAGTGATAACAAGCAGACTGAGTGAGAGAGGATGCCCGTTTGATAAGCCACTCGTAAGGCGATGGTGGGCCTAGGGTGGGGTCGACGCAA
>JBBPMK010000252.1:0-32209 GCA_038090295.1 Boletus semigastroideus
ATAGTTCCAACCCCCAGGGTGAGACACAACGCAAGTGCATGGATTGCTCCTGTATGGCAGTAAGGAGCTCGATCACTCTTGCTTGCCATGATACTTCAAGCGTGATCCAGGTATCCGAGCACCTTCCTCGGATCCAGCAATCGACAATAAAAGGGGTTTCTTTGGGTGACAGTGTGAGGATTTGGCACTCGATAACCAAATGATACTTACCAACGTTGACGACAACAAGATGAAGGTGATTCGGTGCAGGTTGTGATCCGAAAACAGTTTCCAGCGAACGTCCGATGGAGAGGGGTTTACCAAGATCAGACAAGGAAATCTGCGTGGTCTTCAAGTCCTCGAGAGACAGTGGGCTACTCTCGGGGATGTGGTAGAGCTCGAGGCTGCCCCTATCGGTCCGGGTCTCTTGAGCTATGAGCTCCCTCAAGTCGTTGACATCCACAGCAGATGAAACTCTGATCTTGTAGACTTGGTCGAGAAACCGACGGGAATCCCAATACGAGTAAAATAGAGTCAACATCGAAGGACGAGGACAAAGAGTGAACCCAAACAACCAAATAAGTAGTCCCAGTACAACACCTCAATTTATCATCGTCACCATGCTTGTTCACGTCTCGGAAACACCCCAGACAACCCATTATGACGGCTCACTCCATGGCATGACCCCAAGGACAGCATCTGCACAGCTTCCCTCCCAACGACGTGTATGTTGACTATGCTGGCCGGTACATCGTCCATCTTTCCGTTCGCAAGAGACGAGAATCAAGTCGTGTATGGTATACATTCGGTGCTGTTGCCGTAAATCTGTGGTAGATGCCTACATCATCAGAAAGCCAGCTGCCACGAGTTTGGGATGGGGTGTGTGCCATACCATATCTATAGTGGTACGCTGACCAGAGATTTAAATCTCTCGACGTCAATCCAATTCACGGTCCCGTAATCAATCCATTTCAGCCTGTGAGCGCAGGTTCGGGTGGGAGTGCGGGGAGTGTTACAACTGGCATGTGTACCGTGTGTGTGGTCTTGCATTCCAGATCGCCCTCGGGCTGACGTCCGTTCCAGGCGCATTGGGAACTGACTGGCGGACCCCTGAGACTTCCTACCTCGTATTATGGTGTTGTAGGACTCAAGCCCTCGTGTGGTCTCATCAGCAGGTTGGTGAAGGACTCGTGACGGCGCTCAAAGTCCCTATGTGACATGCAGTTTCGTTTGCAGATACCTTAGACTGTGTGGACGTGGTCTTTCTATACTGTCAAGGAGGTGTTTGGTGCGTGTCTAGCTCAAGTTAGGCTGTACGCGCGCATAACCGCCGTGTTATGCTTTTTCACTGGCGAAGGCGTCAGCGTTCAAGCTACGAATGTGGCCGACCCGATGATTGATTACCGGGACAACATGTGGGGGCTCTGTTACTCTAACCAGCACTTGAATACCTTGGCATCTTTGCAAGAGATCATGTCCGACCTGGTTCAACTTGATCACACGACGATGCACGTATGGGCGAGTGGGGATAGCGTTAAATCAAGGACATTCTGACAATCAAATGATGCATAAACGAGGTACACTCCATCGCGTCGCCAAGCAAAGAGGCACACGCCAACTTCGTCGCTCAAACTGGCACCGGCGCCTTTCATGCACCAACCACCAACTGGTACGACACGTACGTCGATCCCAAGATCAGACCTGGCACCATCAACGTCAACATCCTCCCTCTCGAGACGCCGATCCGAGCTCAAACACGCACCAATGAGGGAGAACTCGCCGAGAATACCGCCAAACCAGTTTCGCTACAAGCATACACTATGTTGAGCACCATGCTGCGCATGGAGAATGGCGTACGTACCTTGGCCGGATCGCCCGTGGTGTAGCCGACGGTGTACAACACGCGCGTCAAGGACCAGAACGCACACGCGCTCGCGGCGAAGACGGGGTACTTTATCCCAGACACGAGCGTTCTATCATGTCGCCTGCCAGTCAGCCCCGAACCACATGATCAGGATGGAAGATGTACGTACGTCATGAGGATGGAAGGCAGGAGTTCGAGGGTGTTTTGGTGCGCGCGTTGAGCACAGTTGAAGAGGTGGGCTGGGCGAGATGCTTGCGCCTCTGCTTTTTCTGCATAGACTAGAGATCCGGATGTTAGCTATCGGGAGCGATCTCGCATGTGGAACAGAGACATACGTTGAGGAAAGGCGATGCCAGACGCCTTGCGGTGGCGAGACACTACGATGACCTGCCAGGTCATGACCCACACGATCGAGACGAGGGCCCCTGCGACGTAGCCGTAGCTGCACAAAGGGAAGTGAGACACATGTGAGAGGGTGAGAGATCCCAACTGACCCTTCAGGAAGGATGATTTGCGTAGACATTGTATGAGGAGGTTTGCAATGGAGAGGAACGGACTGTGACTCGAGCGATCTTTATAGTCGCTCATTGCGCCGGTCTTGCATCCCCGTCCCAGCAGTGCCGCACCGTGACGCAAGCGCTGACGCGGCCACAGGAACTTTTCGTCATCGCTACGCCGACTTCCATAGTCGGCGAACTGTGATTGGCTGCTGCCCTCGAGGTTGTGAATTATTGCTAAGCCATCACGGGTAGAGACATGGTGCGTATTACCGAACAAGCCATACGTGCAGCGCCCACAACGAGTAGGCTGTGAGTGTCCAGAAGACGGTCCGTAGTAACTTTGACTATCCGAGTCGATGAGCGAGGTGAGGACGGAGGATGAAAGGGATGCTCCTCTGCGTTCTGTAGGACCAGCACCCTAGCGTTACAAGGCCTTATAATATATTATAAATAATTTCTTTCAAATGATAAGTCAATTATAATCACTTGTAATATCTTACATGTAGTTATAGCGCTAGGGTGGTGGTCCTGATGCGACGATGAGCCCATCGGAAATTGAACTGCCTCGAGGACCATCAAGCTTCAAGTACCACACTGATCTCGAACATCTTGCGACCGGTAAGCAAGTGGTGCTAATAGTCATCTTGCTGTGGACGCTGATCATAGTATCCGTGCGGTGTGTTTACCAGTGAAACTCCAAGCTTCATACCTTGAACCGACCAATCAGCAGTGCCAACGACATGGACTCGACCCTAGCCCAGGTCGAAGCTTGTACTTCAAGGGATACCCATCCTCCCGTCTATCGCCTTCCTACAGACATCCTGGGAGACATATTCAATCGTTGTGCTGATGACTGTCACTACTGCAACTAAGGATCATGGCTTGCTGAGTCAACGTCTCATACGTTTGCCGTCACCGGCGAAATGTGTCGTTGGCGTGTCCAACCCTTTGGGCCTACGTTTGCGTCACATCACAACACTGGACGGATGTGCTACTGGCCAGATCACAATCCGCATTGTTGAAGATACACGTCCGCCGCCTCTATCGTTTTATTGATCGATCCAAATTGTGGAAATTTCTTGAGAAAGTGTTGGACCACACAGACCGAATTCGAATCCTAGACATGGGGGTTTTTTTTTTCCAAACTTTCCCCTTCCACTCTTCGCCTGCAAGGCTTATCCATATCAGTCTCTGAATTTATGGAGTGGCCCTTTCAAACAGATGCTCCAGCCCTTCGTAAACTTGAGCTCGAGAACTGTCCGGTGCTGTTGCACTCGTCCAAGCTGAATTCCTTGACGACTCTTTGTCTATCCAATCTCGTCATCTTTTCCCAAATGCGGATGAGTTCCTGTCTACATTGAACTTGTTACGAGGCTTCAAACGTCTTTATCTCAAGCATATACTCGCTGATGGCTTTCAGTCTACTGCGGTGGTTCCTCAAAAGGTCGATCTCCCCCATCTTTCTCACCTTTTGATCGCTGTTTCACTTTTGACGGTAGTTGGATTCTTTCCTGCGTAGATGTTCCATCGAATGCAAAGGTCACGCTACAATGTTTTTTCCAACCCGGTCGATGGCAGAATGGTTCCTCGGTTGATAATTACATTCACCTGCTTCGTTCACTTCTGGCGCAAAGATACAACATGGCCGATGAAAAGGAACCATCCATCCCAGTATTCCGCTCAGTGTTTCTCTTCATTTTTAACGAGCAAGCGTCTCTCGTGTGCAACCCATCCCCACGCAATTTCAAAGCCTTGTTAGGCAGAAGGTATGCAGAGGATCCCATATTTTTTTTCTCTTTAGCTTAACTTGCACCTAGGAAAGGGCCTGGATCGCGCCATCTACGACATTTTTTGTGTCTTACCTTTATCAAACGTTCAGGATCTTTGGGTCGTCGCATTTTCACTCTCGACAACCTTTTGGACAAGGATGCTGGAATGCCTTCCAGACATACAGCGCATCAGAATGTACGACGGCTACATGCCAGATCTCTCCGACCTCGGGCTCTATCCCTACGTGAGCGACGGCGTAACGAATCAAGCGCTTTCTGTCGATGATGAAGCCCCAAGTAGTGTCTTGGCGCCACGGCTGAACAAAATCAAGCTCTTTGGCATCATGTTCTCGCCAGAAGATGGTCATTCCAGTCTGTCCGAGCCTGCGATGACGCGCAGCTCTCTTTTCGATGTACTGTCTAAGCGCCGGGGCGTCCGAGGTCGTCTCACCATGCGTCAGTGTTACATTGGGGATTCCACCGTGAACCTTGTGATGACGTGGGGTGACGGTGCTGCTCAAGTAGTGAGCGAAAGCACGTACCCTACTTCCAAGGACGAATACCAATGTTATGATGATACGGAGGGTGACTCGGACGAGGGGGCGGGAGAAGGGAATTTATGTGAGTTTCTCAGGCCATACTAGCTGAATGAGCAATGATTGTCTGAGTTGGTATCAGAGCCCTGACTTTTTTGGTCGGTGACAACAGACCAAAGGTACTAGTACTGGAAGTCATCCGAGCATGGGATGTCCGTCATGCATGCCATATATCGTATCGTCCTTCCTTCCTTTCCGAGTCTCGTGTACTTGAGAATGTCCGACCCCATCAAGAAGAGGTCGCGTCGGCCGCTGACGCACTTTTCAGATTCCAAGTCGATCGGTCCACGTTCCGCAACATTGTAGTATGAACTTGCTCTCTAGATTCCCGCGAACTGAGTGGCACATCCATCATGTCTACAAAAATTGGGTGAACTGTCACGGACAACAGGGTGAGGATCATGATCTTGGTGTGATCGCTCGAGACAAGCACGTCAGCGACATGGGTTCCATGCTTTGCAATCTTCTTTCCTGAAAATGGATCGGCCCAGTCTCTGATGGTAGTGATAATCAAATAAACCATTGATTCGAGGAGGTACACTGAGAGGACCGAACACTTGAACCTGCATAGATGCGAAAGTTTCAAGCGCCGATGAACAACTGGTACGACAGATACGTTGACCCCAAAAGCAAACCTAGACCCACACGTCAATACTTGCCTTCAAGAGAAACTGAAAACACAGCGAAGAAGGGGATCACCCCGAGAGCGCTGCCAACCACGTGCTGTCAAGTCGGTGCATGCGCGAGTCCCAAGCATCTCACAAGGGGAACAGCGCACCTTGGCTAGATTCCTCGTGGTCCGATCGTGTACAACACGCGACTGAACGCCCAGAGCCCACACGCACCGGCGACAAAGGCGAGGTACTTTAGTCCAGAAACGAGTGTCCTGTCACGCCCCGTCAGTCCTACACGACGCGTTGACATCCACAGCCTTGACGGGAGTGGGGACGTACGCGATGAGGAGCACGGGCATGTTCTCCAGGGTGTTTTGGTGTTTAAGCACAGTTAGAGAGGTACGCCTCCTGGGCCTCTGGATTTTCGGCGTATACTGCGAACGCCGGGCGGTTAAGGATGTCACTTGTGTGTGCGGTGGAGTGGACATACGATGTGAAGCTGGATGTCCTGCAGTACCGAGAAACGACTGTGGTCTGCCGGTCCACGATCCACACGACAGAGACGAGGGCCTCGGCGATGTAAGGGTAACTGCGACAGGCGCGGACGTGACGCGGTGAGAGGGATGAACGGACGACTGACCTTCTGGAAGAAACGAGAACAATCGAGTAGCCGTTATGCGTGTTCCGTGGTGAGGAAGAATGGGTCTTAAAAGCTTGAGATCTCTGATCGGGGATGGACTGGGGAGTATGGACATGTCTGGACACTCAGTCGGCCAAATCGTTGCCAGTGCTTCAGCAGCTCCAGCCTAGGAGGATTCGTTACTACGCAACGCCTACTTGTGAGGTGATGCTGCGACTTAGCTAGGTGAGGGGACACGTGACGGCCGACGACAAGCTGAACTGGAAATCGAGGGGGCCACTCTTTGTCGCTTATCGAATCCTTCACCCATAGAGACATGGGACCGCAAGGCACCGATAAAGAACACGTGGGCACTCGAAAGGACCCCCCGTGTCAGTTGGTACCTGTGGGAGTCACCCATGTCAGGGTATAACTGGCGTCGAACGCCGAGCAGGAAGCTCCCTCCTCCCCACTCGTACTAACTCCCTGTGCAACCAGCCCACGCGGGGTCGCGCCGCGCAGCAGGCTAGGATGGACGCCTCACTGCGTGCCAATGCCATCCGCTCACTCACGAGTCAAGACGCTGCGCTAGCCAACTCCCTCGGCAGGACTTTAGGTTGGGAGGTGCATCCTAAACGGCATCGGAAGGTAGACGGTTGGGGTAGCGGTAAGCCCCATGATGAGAGCTTTCGCAGGCTCGAAACCGCACCCTCCCCGTTCTCTTTGCCCGTTCCTATTCCTCTGTATGTGGCTCAAGGCCACAGTCCGACCTTAATCCTCGGAGAGGGGTGACTGACGGAGCGAACAAACAGGAATGGCAGCCCTGTCGTCCCCTCTTCGCACAAAGACCTAGAAATTGCCTTTGGCCCCCAATTTGGCCCATGCTTGGTATTTAAATTCGTTACCTCGATGCGAAGGAGCATTGAGGTAACCAATCTAAATACCAAGTGTGGCCGCAGCAGGCGCTTGAAGGTAAACTGCTTGGTTGCGACCAGTAGGCTGGTAGTGATGGTCATCTTGCTGTGGATGCTGATCACATTGATAGTATCCGTACAAAACGCCTTATCCTGAACGACCAACTCGGCTTCCGGGACATGAACTCAACCCTACTAGCCCAGGTCGAAACTTGTACTTTCAGGGATACCCATCCTCCCGTCTACCGTCTTCCTATCAACATCCTGGGAGACATATTCATCCGCTGCGCCGATGACTGCCACCACTGGCACTTCACGTGTGCAACTCCGTGGACTGTGCCTTGCTGGGTCAACATCTCATATGTTTGCCGTCACTGGCGAGATGTATCATTGGCGTACCCAACCCTTTGGGCCTACGTTTTCATCAGATCGCAACGCTGGACGGAAGCGTTATTGGCCAGATCACAATTTGCATTGTTGAAGATACGCATTCGCAACCTCTATGATTTTCCTGATCTTTCCAGATTGCGGATATTTCTTGAGAAAGCGTTGCACCACACAGAGCGGATTTGCATCCTAGCGCTGGAGCTCCCAGCGTCGTTTGCCCATCAAGCTCTTTCCAAAATTTCCCATTCTCTCCTCGCCTGGAAGACTTGTCCATATCGGTTTCTGAATCTCCGCTCTGGCCCTTGTCACTCTTTCAGTTAGATGCTCCGGTCCCCCGTACACTTGAGCTCGAGAACTGTCCGGTGCCGCTGCAGTCGTCCAAGCTGAATCCCTTGACAACTCTTTGTTTGTCCAATCCTCCTTATCCCCTTCGCTCAAACATGGAGGAGTTCCTACTCACACTGAACTCGTTACGAGGCCTCAAACGTCTTGATCTCAGGAATATGTTCGCTGACACTGGCTTTCAGTCTGGCACGGTGGTTAATAAAAAGGTTGATCTACCCCACCTTTCTCACTTTTTTATCGCTGATTCAATTTCGACGGTGGTTGGATTCCTTTCCCGTGTAGACCTTTCATTGAATGCAAAGGTCTCGCTAGCATGTTCTTCCCCACCCGATCAATGGCTCGTTGATCTCTCTACCGATAATCACCTTTCCCTACTCCGTTCACTTCTGGCCCAAAGATGCAACAGCATAGCCAATGAAAAGGAATCATCCATCCCATTATTCCGTTCGGTGTTTCTCAATTTCACTTTCCCTCTGCATGGGTATCTCGCATGCGACCCAACCCCACGCAACTTCAACTCCTTATGCTGCGGTCTCGCCCATGAACCTTTTTCTTTTGAGCTTAACTTGTACCTGGGAAGTTTGGCATGGATCACGTCCTTTGCGACATTTGTCGTGTCTTGCCTCTGTCAAACACTCAGGATCATTGCACCTTCACCGTCGACAACCTTTTGGAGTACGATGCTGGAACACCTTCAATGTATACAGTGCATCCGATTGTATGATGGCTACATGCCAAATTTCTACAACCTCAGGCTCTATCCCTACAAGAGCGACGGCGTAACGAATCAAGCGCTTTCCGCAGATGATCAAGTTCAAAGTGTTTTAGCACCTCGGCTGAAAAAAAAATCAAACTCTTTGGCATCACGTTCTAGCCAGAAGATGGTAATCCCAGTCTATTTGAGTTTGCCATGATGCGCAGCTCTCTTGCCAATGTACTGTCTAAGCGCCAGGGCATCCGAGGTCGTCTCACCATGCATCGTTGTTATGTTGGTGATGACGGTGTGGATCTGGTGATGGTGTGGGGCGATGGTGCTGCCCAAGTCGTGCGCGAGCACGCCTATCCTGCTTCCAAGGATGATGACAAAGGGAACTATGATACGGAGGATGACTCGGACGAAGAGGAAGGAGAAGCGGATTTGTGTGAGTCACTCTGGCCATACTAGCTGAACGAGCGATCATCTGGGTCGTTATCAGAGACCTTACCGTTGGTCGGTGACAACAGACCAAAAGGTAGGCCACCCGAGCACGCATTGTGACCCACCCGATCATCGATACATTCTTCGCAGTGTGTCGTTGCATGTGTTATTCAGGGACATTGTACGTAGCGGCGGAGTCAACAATCTCGGACTTCGAACCAACTGGATGGTACCACTGCTAGCTTGGATGAGGTTCATTTCTGAGCAGGTTATATTTGTTTGTAAGAAAGCCCATCTCTTGTAGGGAGCCAGACGAAACACTCTGACCCCCTGTGCACGTCATGTCATACCATTGTTCTGTCCCCCCTTTTCCATTTTCCATGTCTCATGTACATATCCACAACATATACGCCCTAGTTGAGAACTTGGTACATTGTCCTATTCGGATGGTTCTCATCTCGTAGTCACAAAGCTGCGCCTGCTCGGAACGGGAGACCAATCCCTATTCGTATCTCTGACGCACCGGAACCCTCGGAGTGGATATGAAGCGAGACAATGGATCACGACCAGGAGGAACATGTCCTTTCCCGAGTGCGGTTTCTCCCTCGATCGGGAACGTGACGATCCGATGGGGCTGGTCCGCGACGCGTTGGATGGTCTGTCGCGCCATCCGGTCATTGAGGCTGAAGGGTGATCGTGAACGGATGTGTCCATCGGACCTTTGGATAGCATGCAAGTCGTCACCGATTGTTCAAGGGTGGCAAGTCTGTGTAGGGAAATACCACCAGGTTTCGTCAGGAGGATATTGCATCGATCGACTGGCTGACGCATTTTTCATGTTCCAAGGCGATCCGTCCAAGTGCAATAACTCAGCGATACGAAGGGCGACGAATCCAGACGCGTTTCAAACCGCGAACTGAGTGGCACGTCCGGCTCACTGTCCGGACAGACTGGAACGCTTCCATCAAGGTACTCTGATCATGCCATAGAAGACCACGTGTATCAGGTAGACCTTTGGGATAAAATCTGGTAGACAAGCACGTCAGCGACGTTCCACGTTCTGCAATCTTCTTAGCTAGCATTGTTGGATTTCCTGGAAATCGATCGGTGTCAGCTCACTCTCTGGCATTAGCGTGACAATCGAATAAATTATATTGATTCAAGGAGGTACACTGAGAGGACCAAACACTCAAACTTGCGAATGGGAAAGTCAAGCGCCAATGAACAACTGGTACGACGCGTACGTCGACCCCAAAAGCAAACCTAGAACTGCACATCAATATTTGCCTTCAAGAGAAACTGAAAACACGCACCGACGAAGGGGATCGCGCCAAGAAGGCTGCCCGCCACGCGCTGTCAAGTCAATGTATGCGTGAGTCCCAAGCATGTCACGAGGAGAAATAGCGCACCTTGGCCGGCTTTCCCGTGGTGTACCCGATGGTGTACAACACGCGGCTGAACGCCCAGAACGCACACGCACTGGCGGCGAAGACGGGGTACTTTGTCGCAGACACGAGCGTCCTGTTCATGCCCCGTTAGCCCCACACAACGCATTGAAATACACAACTGGGGTAGTGACGTACGCGATGAGCAACCCGGGGATGTTCTCCAGGGTGTTTTGGTGTGCGCGTTGGGCACAGTTGAAGAGGTGTGCTGGGGGCGAGGCCAGCGCCTCTGCCTTTTCGGCATATACTGCAAACACAGGGCGATAAGCATGTCGCTTGTGTATCTGGGGGACGTGGACGTACGTTGCGGGTAGGCGATGCCGGATTTCTTGCGGTACCGAGCAACGACCGAGGTCTGCCAGCCCATGACCCATACGACAGAGACAAGCGCCCCCGCGACGTAACGGTAGCTGCATCGACAAGAGCGAATGAGACGCTATCAGAGGGACGAACGAGAGAACTGACCCTTCTGGAAGCGACAGTTGAGTAGACATTGTGCGTGTTATCGTGGTGAGAAAGAACGGATTTTGAGCGCGTTCTTATAAACCTTGGAGTGCCTGGACTGCGGGATGGTGACGCGTCTGGACACGTTAGCCAGTGCCAAGAAAACTTGCTAAGCAGTTGTGGCCTGGGAGCAATTGTTACCATAGTCACCGAATAATTGAATACGCCTTGTCGTGTCGAGGGGACCACGCAACGCCTGGGTCCGTAGCAAGTATCATTCAATGACGCTTGTCATTTTGCGAGACGACGCCGAGGTACTTTGACCTCCCGAGTCAATGAGGCTAGCTAGGGGATTACCGTGAGAATTCGAGGGTTATCAAGTACCGTAAGCTGGTAGTGATGGACGTCTTGCCGTGCACGCTGATCACACTGACACCGACATGTCCTGAACGACCAATCAGTAGTGCCAACGACATGGACTCGACCTTAGCCTCCCGTCTATCGCCTTCCTCCCGAGATCCTGGGTGACATATTCACCCGCTGCGTTGATTACTGCTACCACTGGCACTCTGGGTGTATAACTTGTACCATGCCTTGCTGGGCCAGAATCTCATGTGTTCGCCGTCACTGGCGAAATGTGTCATTAGCGTGCCCAACCTTCTGGGCCTACATTTCCGTCGGATCACAACGCTGGGCGGAGGTGTTCTTGGCCAGATCACAATCCGCGTTGTTGAAGATACGCGCCCGCTGGCTCTTTATCGATGTTTTTCAGGATCAATCCAAATTGCGGATCGTTCTTGATAAAGTGTTCGACCACATAGAACGAATTCGAATTCTAGACCTGGAGATCCCATATTTGTTTGTCCATCATGTTCTTTCCCAACTTTCTCCTTCCACTCCTCGCCTGGAAGACTTGTCCATAACGGTTTCTGAATCTCCGCTCTGGCCCTCGTCACTCTTTCAACTAGATGCTCCAGCCCTCCGTACACTCAAGCTCGAGAACTGTCCCGTGCTGTTGCACTCGTCCAAACTGGATTCCTTGACGACTCTTTGCCTATCAAATGCCCCTCGTCGCGTTCGCCCAACTAGGGAGGATTTTCTACCTACATTGAACTTGCTACGAGGCCTCAAACGCCTTTACCTCAGGAATACACTCGCCGACACCACTGGCTTTTAGTCTAGCTCGGTGGTTCATAAAAAGGTCCATCTACCCCATCTTTCTCACCTTTTGCTTGTCGATTCACTTTCAACGATGGTTGGATTCCTCTCCTGCGTAGACTTTTCATTGAATGCAATGGTCTCGCTAAAATGTTGTCCCTTGCCCGCTCAATGGCACAATGATTCCCCCACGGATAATCGCATTTCCCCGCTTCGTTCACTTCTGGCGCAGAGATACAACAACATGGCCAATGAAAAGGAACCATCCGTCCCAGTATTCCGTTCCGTATTTCTCAACATGTTACATAAGAAAGCGCATCTCGTGTGCAACCCATCCCCACGCAATTTCAACTCCTTGTTACCCTGGAAGGAGGTGGTCGCCTCACCATGCATCGATGTTATGATGGCGATCTCGACGTGGACCTGGTGATGGCATGGGGCGACGCGACGGCGCTACCCAAGTCGTGAGCGGGAGCGAGCGTCTTGCTACAAAGAGGTATCACATGTGTCGTTATGGTACGGAGGACGAGCAGGACAAGGAGGGCGGAGAAGAGGATTTGTCTGAGTAAACTCCGATTTGGGGTGACCTACTCGCGGAAGAGCGATCGTCTGAGTCATCGTTGGGTGTCGCATTGGTTTGCAACGATTCATACGACGTTGCACTAATTAGAGGAGGGCCCCCGCGAAGGAACGGTACTGTCTAAACGCCAGGGCGTCCGAGGTCGTCTCACTACGATGCGTCGGTGTTATGTTGACGATCAGGGTGTGGATGGACTTGATGGCATGGAGCGACGGTACTGCACAAGTCGTGCGCGAGAGCGTGCATCCTGCTACAAAAGAGGTCCACATGGGTGATGATGGTACGGAGGATGACTCGGACGAGGAGGACTTGTGTGAGTAACTCGGATTTGGGGCAACCATAGGCCGTCTGGGGGAAAAAACCTGGTAGCCATCGCCGTCAGTGAGAAGATACTCGATCCGTTCGCGAGAGTATGTTTAGCAAAGAAGATGACGGACGCGCTGTTGAATGCGAAAGGCACGTGCGCCCGTGTCGACATCGGCTTCAGCACGGTTTCACGACGTATATTTATCTTGGTCTTACGATGGTGCGTACATCGGCGTAAAGTCAAAAGTCTCACGTCATTAGAAACAGTCCGAGTCGATTCGAGGACGTTGCAGCACAGCGTTCAAGTTGGAGGTCCAAACTCAACCGTTACCTGGGCATCAAAACTTCATTTGTCATAGAGGGATTAAAATACGACTCATTATTATTATTATTATTATTATACGAGTTGGGAGGGCTAGTACACGGAAGTTGAGAGTGTCCGACAACGAGAAGCTACAGTAATCAGCGCGACGAATCCACGAAGTCCAAGGCCTAGACCGTTGACGAAGACTGCGCGGAACGGGGAACGGGAAAAGAATAGGACATACCTGCCACGAATCTACTAGGGCCTAGACACCAAGGTCGTTAGTCATACGTACGAAAGAACGAGCTAGGGGAGAGAAACGAACCAAAGCAGCGGCTGCGCTAATAGCCAACCAATGGATTATGGAGCGCCAAGGAACGAGAACGAGTCGCAGAATGACAAGGATCATGAGATAGGGGAGGGGCACAGTCGTAGAAAAACGATGCAAGACGTTTCGTCAAGGCCTTGACACCAAGGTTGTCAGTTATAAGTACGAGAGGACGAGGCAGAAGGAAGAGACGAACCTAGTTGTCGTCGTCGTCAAAGTAGAGTTTGGCACCGGGGAACTCGGCCTTGATGATCTCCCAGAGCCAATGCATTGGCGGACCAAACGTGATGTCAGGGGAATGGGTTGGACCCGTGCCACTGGTGAGGAGGGCAACAAACCTGCCGAAGGGGTCGACGATGATGGACCCAGAGTCCCCGCATCTGGCGAACGGATCGGAATTGTTGTCATAGCGGTAGGTTGCTGTTTCCACCGAATCGCGGGTGCCTGTGGAAAAGTAACGGCGAACATGAGACTCGAATCCATTCAAACGACCGATCGTGGTGAGCGTGGCGAGGCCGCGTTTTATAACGTATCGCATTGGGTCGCCTTTGTGGTCTTTGTTGTTGGGTGTGCGTATCTCCTCGGCGGAGAGAATGCCTCGGAGCTCGAGGAGACGGTCGACTGGATAATCGAAATCGGACTGCACATCGATGCGAGGGTACATCAAGCCGATGAACTTGGGGGCGTCGATCTCAAGGCCTTGAATATGAACAGTTGGATTCGCCTTCAGCTAGACGGATCAGCACGCACCTAAGTCGAGCACGTTCCCCCTGAAGTTCCGCGAGAACTTCTTCTCGTCGAGCTTGACGACGCAAACATCCTTCGTATAACTGTGGGGGGCGGCAGAGACACTAACGGGAGGTGCCCAGACGACGTGTCCAATGACCCGGTCCCTCGGGTTCGTCCACTGCTTCTTCATCTTCACGAAGAACTTCTTGAACTCCTCGATCGTCGTTCGTGTGTTGCTTAGCTCGTATTGAGCCTTCATCAGATCGCGTGCCGCCTGCTTAGCGTTAGGGCCACCGTCCTCCGAGCTCGCCGTTAACGCGATAACCCGCCTCTCCAAGTTGCCAACCATGTAGTTCAAGTGGCCGATATGGCCCTGAATGTATATAAGGAAGTTGGCGAAGGCTTCGGTGCCCATGAGGACGACCTCCTTCTTAGGCCCAGCTTTGTAGGTGTAGTCAAAAAAATGGGCTCATCTTCTCGGGGAAAAGGACGTACCGACGTAGGAGTATGGATTATTGCCTTCGTCCTCAGGGAACAGGATGTGGCGGACCGTGACAGCGTAAAGATATTTACCCACTCTGAAGTAGAAGCCCATTGTTCCCTGGCTCTTGAGCGTCTTCAAGCCAGCGATAGGCAGGCTAAGTGCAGTAGTCACGGGATCGATGACGGCTTCGAGGGGATCGAGCCACACGGGTGCGAACAGTTCGGGACCACTGAAGCCCCTGACCACCGACTCCCGGTATGCAACATCGACGTCGGAAATGCCGTGCTTCTTGAGGAGATCGAGGATGTCATTGGAAGAGTGGAATGCGACCTCGCCAGTGAGAGTATCGGGTAAGACTCCCACCCAAATCGTGACGGGAGTGGTAACGAGTGTCTCGTATGGGGCAACCTTGATGTCGACATCAATGTCCTCTTCATCCTCGTTCTCCTCAACATCCTCGTTCTCTTCAATGTCCTCGTTCTCCTCAACGCCCTCGTTCTCCTTAACTTCCTCGTTCTTTTCAACCCAGCTGAAACGAACAAGGTCGACGGACGAATGCTGGATGTTTCGCTGGTCGAGGAGTTCAACAACCTTGGAACGAATCGTAGCCCACAGATCCTCCTTGCCAAGTTTGTCGTGCTCATAGACTGGCCGAAGCTGCATAGGACGAGGTGCATACCAGTGCTCTGCCCTCAAGGGTGGTGTGTAGACATCCTTGGACGTTCGGAAGATCAACTTTGGACCCCGGTGATTGCGGCCCCGGATACCAAAATAGTAAAGGTGGGCCTCGAGCTTGGAGACATCGTAGCGAGACTCGATGGGGGATGAGGAGTCCTTCTCCCAGAGACTTTCACAGTAGTAGTCTGAGTCGCTGTCATCGGATGAGAGGCCCCTGCTAACCTCCTTGGCGTACACGGCGCAGTCCTTGTCGAACTCTGGTGAGTGGACGTGCCACACCCAGGGATCATTCACTAGAAAAGTAGAGGGGTCACCGGGTCAGTATAGAAGAAAACCAATAAAACGTAAAAGAACTCGCTAGTTCAGACACTGCGCTAAGAGAATAGGGAGAGGGGTATTTACCACTTTTGTACTACTCACGGATTACATAATCGCGCACCTCTGGCCGTGAACCACCCAAATCATCGATAAATTCTTCGCAGTTGGTCGCCTGTTTTACTCAAGGACAGGCGTTGAAGTCCACAAAGTCGACAATCGAGGGTTTGGGACGAACTGGATGGTTTCACTAGCTGGTCGAATCGCGAGCGCGTGGTTGGATGGTCCGAGTCATAGCCAACACTCTTGTTCGTTCGCTCCCATTGGAGACGGGTTTAAAGTTTCCGGCGAGTTCACATCGATTAGGGTGGATGCAAGAAAGGCGTCTGTGCGGGCCACGACGGTATGGTGCTCGCGGCGCGTGGACGGGAACCGAGGAACGACCCATTTGACAGGTTGGCGACGAAGGCTCTGTCTGACGCGAAGAGGGGCGACAAGTGGGTTAATTATCTCTTCCTTGGACAAGCGACACTTTGTCATTGTTCTTGACATAAATAATCCAGCTTCGAGGTGACGTTGCGTGCCACATTCGTATGGACGATAATCGCCTCCTCCTTGATGGTGGCGTCTTCCTTCCGACGCACGTACGACATGGACCACGTTCGTTTCCACAGCCGAAATTATTGTATTGTGTGCTTACGCATTGCGGTTAGCTCCCCACCAAAGTTTAAATTATAAAACCCTTTGCAGCCGCCGCTAGCGCCATCTTTGTCCCGACGCACCACTCTCTTTTTTTTCCTGCCTTATTCACCCAACGACGCAGGGTCCCTACGAGATCTAGGAAAGCATCTCTGCGCCATGTCTGATTTTCACCTCGTCGATCCTCAGGGCTGGGTGTACGATCTTCACTCTGTCCGTCTTTGCCGACACTCTGCGAGCCATGGCACTGACGCAGCTCCGCCTCCCAGGTCTACTCTGCCTACATGGGATACTTCCAATTCCACGGCTTGCCATGGTATGATCACAGCCACTAACAAATGCTTCGCTCATGCAACCTACTGCCACAGGCACGATCGGACGTGGGGTCCATTCTTCGAGACGTTTGAACAATTCCTTGCTTTCTCTTGGCCCGTGATCACCGTCACAGATGCACGCACCGGCCGGGCACACATCGTAACGCGCGTGACGTCCCTCACTGCCTTTCTCAAGATGATCCAGATACGGTACATGACTCTTTCGTGTCCTAGGTCGTTTCGGTACTTATCTCCCTTCACATTTCCTATTCCTATCCGCCTGCAGATTCGGAGAGACGCTTCCTCAAGTAGACAACATGTTCCTCGTTACGCCCCTAGAGACTTCCCAACGACTTCTCCGACACATTAATGATTGGTCAAGCTACAAGAAGCTCCACTCGGCGCTCCCAGGTGTCGCCCTTAACGCGCTCAAATCCCGCGTTCGTGGTGGTGACCTTAACGCCATCCAAGACCTGTGGGCGGCCCGTGACAAGACATTTCTAGCGATCGACTTTGGGTGCCTCGAAAGGAACGGCCGGGTATGCACCGAATGGGGATATGCAGCTATCCGATCTAGTCATCTCGAGTTGTACGTCCTCGACATGCCCTTGGCACGTGCAACGCTGACGTAGACGCGTTGCAGAGTCGGCGCATGGCCGCCTGTCCCGACCACGAATTATCGGTGCGTGTTTTAGCTCATGGTGGTCACGAGGCGTTGGGCGCTCATAATCGGGCGCAGCAAGGGCCATTACATCGTGGCTGAATATGCGGACATCCTCAACAAGGGGAGTCCAGGCTTGCCCCGCCAGGTGCGTTTTATCTGCGCCATGCTCGGACGGGCTTTCATTGACACAACCCCTCGTTTGCACGCTTTCTCCTGGATGACGGCCGCCGGTTTGAAAACGGTAGTATGCCGTGCGTCATGTTCTCGACTAGCCCTCCCTGCTTCCATTCACGATTATTTTTTTTTTTGTTCCATGTGGCTGATTAAATGCGGAAATGAAAATCTATAGTTTGGAAAAAGTCAGACGATACCGAAAGCGAAAATGCCACTCATCGTCCAATCTATCCTAAGGCAAGTCCTTGTCTTGAACCCACGCGTGTGCGCACGTCCATGTATGCGTCGTTGTTGACTCCTCCCTGGATAGTGGTCTCGTCAGTCCAGAGTCGGACACGGTCGCCAACAACGTCGTGCTCGTCGGGCATAGCGTCCAGGCACTCTTACAACGTCTCGAAGACATGAAAATCAGTGCGTCCGTCGTTCATCCTCCCTCTTTCCATCCCCACTCACCTGTCACGTCCAGAACTCCCCACCAACGTCCTCGTGCTTGACATTGCCTATTTCGAACGGGCGCTCTTCCTCGCGGGCCAGCGTGGCGCGATGGTCGATCGCAAGTTGGGCAGAGCACGCATGCCAGAGTCGATGCTCAGCCTCGGCGCGCTGTTGCACTCGCTCGGGATCGACCTGCCGTGTGCGCTGCACAATCCAGGCAACGACGCGTTCATGGCGCTCGTCGCGTTTCAACGTATGGCGCAGTTTGGTGGCGGGACGGGGCGGGTGTTGAGCGTGCATGGCGCGGGCGAGGGGGCCGCGGAGAGCGCCGAGGACAAGAGCAAGGGAAAGAGCAAGGGCAAGGATAAGAGCAAGAGCACGAGCACGGCGTCGAGCACGAACGGACAGGGGCACATCAAGCGTGTTGCGACCGTCGCTGCGCGGTTCTTTTGGCCACTTGGAAGCAGCCGTTCCGATGTGGTCGCCGAGCGCCGAGACGGTCGTGGTCAGGGCAACGAGGTGGACGAGATGGGCCTCCTCATGAGCACGAACACGAGCAGAAACACAAACACAAACAAGCGGGCGTCTGTGTTGATGGTGCCGCCGGGTGCTGCTACCGACAAGAGCGCTAGGAGGGCGAGCCAAGTTCTGCCGCCCCCGTCTGCCGGAGACAGCGACGTCGACAAGAACTCTGTGCGCTCGAGCATACGTCAGAAGCGGGCATCTGCGTTGAGCAAGTTAACGTCGTCGCCCTCGCTTGTGCCTGTCGCTGCCGTGGACAAGAGCGCCAGGAGCGCCAGGAGGGCGAGCCAGGTCATGCCGCCCGCGCCGCCGTCTGCCAGAAATGGAAACGGAAACGAGGAAGCCGTTCGCACGAGCACGCGTCAGAAGCGGGCATCTGTGCCGAACTCGTGGACGTCGTCTCCCTTGTTTGCGTCTGCCACGGACAAGAGCGCCAGGAGAGTTAGCCAGGTCATGCCGTCGCTGCCTTCTGCCGGAAATGGAAGCGGAAGCGAAGATGAGAAAGCGATTCGCACGACCATGCGTCAAAAGCGGTCGTCGGTGCCGAGCTCGTGGACGTCGTCGCCCTTGTTTGCGCCTGCCACTGCTGCCCCCACCGACAAGGACAAGCGCGCCAGATGGGCGGGCCAGGTGATGCAGACGCGCGTCGCCCCGACTAGAGGGGGTACGGTGGACGAGGCCGTCACGCGCACGCGCGCGAGCGCCAATCCGAAGCGGGCGTCTATGTTGGGCACGTGGACGTCGCCCATGTTGGTACCTGGCCCCACCGCCGCGACTGACAAGAGAGCCAAGCGGGCGAGTCAGGGGAGTCTGAGCGGGAGCGGTATGTGGTTGACATCGAATGTGAGGCGACATAGCTCGATGCCGCTGAGAAACGGCCATGAAGGCGCATTGGGTGGATGACGTGCTGTGTCACAATGCGTGGCTTTTGATTGTTTCTTTTCTTTTTGGTTTGTTGAAATGTTCTGTTTTTTGTCATGTCATCGTCTTGCTTCGCTCTCCGTGGGTTGGTCGTTGTATGTTCAAACAGCCTCATTCTCCCCATCATGATATCGACGAGTCGTCGGTAGTAGATACATATCATGGACACTGTACCTGGAATACTTGGAATGACATACTACATTTTCCATGAACGTTATAAATGCAATCCCATACTCCTCGGACTCACAGATGAATTGGAAAAGAGGCGTCACAAAGTCTGAGGTACGGGCTCGTGTTCCGGGAAAGAGCCTCGTTTGTGATGGTCAGAGCAGAAGCGTCTCCGCTGGATCTAGGTGTAGGCAAAACATCGGCCCGCTATGACTATGTAACGGCAACGGCCCGTAGATGAAATGCGATGACGTCGAACGTTGAGGGGCTTGTTGGCTTGGGTCAGTATCACACTTCATGTTCCGCAGCGATCAACATCGTGGACAAGGGTGTGTTACATAGAATGCCTCTTCGCGGTGATGCCCTGCACCATGCTGCCAACAGCAACCCTACTGCTTCCAGAATGAAATCAGATCAAAGAAGACGGAGGGGTGGACACGATGTTGGGGGGTGACGCTGTAACGTAGAGTTAAGACTCCAGTCGTCGTTATACGAGACCGTATTCACCTGTAACATAAAGTTAAGACTATGTATAGGTGAGTAAAAGATATAAACTAAGTAGGTAGGAAAAGGAACATACCTCCAGTTGTAGTTATACGAGACTGGAGGAGAAGAGAAAATGTGTAGTGTGCGTGTTACCGTGGTCGATGTTCAAAAAAGGAAATATAGTACAAATCGTAAGTAACGGTCTGGTCTCCAACACACGATACCGTTTCATGGCGGTGCCATGGTACTATAAAATAGGTGCCCAGCGGATGGCCATTTGACTTCAAACAGGCCAAGCCACTGCACGTAGCTTCTCCTATTTGCTTGTGCGTTGCCAGCGACAATGGAATTGGCTGATGAAGACACCGTCTCCGATATCATACTAGCAACCCCGTACGTGTTCCCTGTACAGACCTGAGACTCCTGATCTGATGTGGAGCCATAGTGACGCGAACGCGCTCCGACCTGGTAAGTGAGTTTACCACGATGTCCAACTCCGAGCCCGACGTTCGCTAGGTGACTCAAATTCAACGCCAAAACCGCTATGTGAGAAAGCGGCAGCCGACGAGACCACGCCAGATGTCATGGTCGCGTATGTACACTTTCTCGAGGTGGTACGAAATGGCTTCTCGAGCTGATTTGAACCGCAGCATCATGGGCGCCACAGGCACCGGTACGTTCACCTCGATCCCATTGCGCATGCTTACCCGTCCCCATCATCCCTAGGAAAGTCGACAGTAAGTGTTCGACAACCCCATCGCGGACGCGAGCTGACACCGCAGAATCACAGTTCATCCAACTTGTCACCAACGACGCGCGCATTCACGTCGGTCACGATCCCGAGTCCGAAACATCCAACGTCCAGACGGCGCGTTACGTGGATGAAGAGACCGGTCGCTCCGTGATGTTGATCGACACGCCCGGGTTCGACGACTCCCGCGAAGGCGTCACCGACACGGACATTCTTGCGAAAATCGTGCGCTTCTTGGAGCCCGAGAACGGGTGAGCATCCTTTGATCTGTTTCCTTCCGTTGGCGCGACCATTGTTGATCTAACCTGACAGGCAACGGCGGAAGCTCAACGGGATCCTGTACATGCACCGCATATCCGATCCCCGCGTCGGCGGCTTGTCGCGCAAGAATCTCCGCATGTTCCATTCCCTCTGCGGCGACGCCAACCTAAAGAACGTGCGCATCGTCACCACGAACTGGAGCCGCGTCAGCCAAGAAGAGGGCGACAGTCGGGAGCAAGCCCTGCGGGACGGGGCATTCAAGGCGCTCCTCGATGCGCAGGCTGGCATGCGTCGTCATTTGAATACCGTGGCGTCTGCACGAGCGATCATGGCGGAGCTCATCCCGCTCAGGGCCGTCACAATGCAGATCCAGCACGAGCTAGAGGCTGGCATGACGCTGGGGGATACGTCTGCCGGCACGGTCATCACTACGGAAATGCGAGCAATGCAGAAGCGGCACGAGGGAGAGCTGGTAGAATTGAAGAGAGAGATGGACATGGCAGCCAAGGCGAACAACCTCGCTTTACGCGCCGAGTTGGATGAAGAGCGCAGAGTGCTCGAGAAAAAGATGGTGCGTGCCGAGGAGGATAGGGAGAGATTGGCGAGGACCCTCAATCAAGCTCGTGAAGATCTGGTAACTGAGCAAGAGAAGCTAGGAGCGCTACAAAAGTGGACTGGGAAGCAATCTGCGGCACTGAAGGGACTCCAGGACCAGACAGAAGCAGAGAGAAAGCGACTCGTAAACCACATGAAAGCGGCCGAGGACGCTCGCAATAAGTTGGAAGAGGAACAGAGGAAGGCTATGGAAGAGAACGACATCCTCAAGCAGCGGTTGGCCGCAGAATTAGAGGACAAGATCTGGGATGCTAGGGCCAAAGAATTCGAATTGAAGCAAACGGCTGATGAGGCTCGTCGGAAGCAAGCCGAATACGAGGCGGAGATTGCTAGGATCGAACAAGCGAGGGAGAAAATCAAGGAACATGCTGATCGCGGAGTGTTTGGCAGGATTATTCACGACATGGCCGAAGTGATGGGTGATTTCGTGGACTCAGCTGGAGCCTTTGGGCTTTTTACTGGGCTCGTGCGAGCACCCGCAGTGGCGCTTTGGTGGGCAGCTTTTGGCAGATAGATAAAGAGTTGTCGTTGTATCACCATTTAGACATGCTTGTCCAGGTTGAGGGTGGGAGAGTTGTCGTCACGTTGCATCGTCGTCATCATGATTGTGGGAGGGCGAGGACGAGGGCAGGGATGCGCATACATCGTCGTCGTCGCGGTGATGACACGGGGACGGAGGTGCTGTCGACGTCAAGTGAGGTGAGGGATGAGAGGGTAAGGAACCGGGGGGCATGCATGCCCTACGAGATAGGAAAAACGGGGAACGCATGCACACACGCCGTCATCATCGGCAGTGAGTGAGGACGTCTGCTGTGTGCACGGAAAAGTAAGGAGGCTGGAAACCGCTGCGGCCAACGGCGGAAACACTGAGACGAGCGGGCACGAGCGAACAGGACCAGGCTCTGTAGGTGCTACGGGATGGTACAAAGGGCAAGGGCGAACTCTGGATCTTTACGTAGGACCGCGTAGATATACGGCGATGTACGTGACTGGTGTGCCAATGGGACTTACAGAGGCGTCGACATCGTCGGCGCTGTACCCATCGCGTCGCGTCGTCGTCGTCGGCTATTTGCTCTCTGCTCATCGCAGAGTATTCAAGTTAGATTCCAACATGACGGGGGATACTGAGAAAGGGCTTCGTGAGTCATGGATCTGAAGCCTTTGGCACATTCTACCTTTACCGTGACATCCGCGCCCATGTTGTTTCGATATACGGCCTTTGCACAGCCCGTTATGATATACACGACGCTCTCATAATATTCACAAGGGACATAGTATTCACAAGGGAATTAGAAGTAGTGACGCCGTGAGTCCCAAGTTGCAAGCTGCAGCGTGTTGGCTGCGGGAAAAGAACCCAGGTCGTGACGAACCTGCTTGTTACACACAAAGTTGAAAGAGAAGTCTCAGATGGATGACGCCCGGTGGTTGGGTTTGGGTCAAGGTCACCTCATGTCCCGCGGCGATCAGAATCGTGAACAAGGAGCACCGCCCTGTATCACGCCGCCAACAGCAACCCTGCTTCTAGAATGAAATCAGATCAAAGAAGATGGGTGGAGCTACCATTTCATCGCGGTGTTGTGGTATAAGAGTGCCCAGCGGACTAGCATTCAGTCCAAGCCACTCGTTGCATTTGATAGCTTCTTCTTACTTGTACGTTGCCAGCGACGATGGGATTGGCCAATCAAGACGCCGTCTCCGATACGATGCTAGCAGCCCCGTAGGTGTTCCCTGTACAGACCTGAGACTCTTGATCTGATGTGGAGCCACAGTGACGCGAACGCGCTTCGACCTGGTAAGTGAGACCCCGACGTTCGCTAGGTGGCTCAAATTCAACGTCAAAACTGCTATGTGAGAAAGCAGCAGCCGACGAGACCACGCCAGATGTCATGGTCGCGTAGGTACACACTCTCGAGGTAGTACGACATGAGCTGATCTGAATCCATAGCATCATGGGCGCTACAGGCACAGGTACGTTCACCCTGGTCGGTCACGTTGCGCATGCTGACCCATCCCAATCATCAATAGGAAAGTCGACGGTAGGCGTTTGATAACTCCATCGCGGACACAAGCTAACACCACAGAAACATAGTTCATCCAACTTGTCACCAACGACGCACACATTCACGTCGGTCACAAGCCCGAGTCTGAAACATCCAACATCCAGACAGCGCGTTACGTGGATGAAGAGACCGGTCGCTCCGTGATGTTGATCGACACGCCCGGATTCGACGACTCCCGTGAGGGCGTCACCGACACGGATATTCTCGAGAAAATCGTACGCTTCTTGGAGCCCGAGATTGGGTACGTATGTCCGACTGTTCCCTTTGGGTAGCGTTGCCTTGTGCTCACACTGAATTGGCAGCCAACGACGGAAGCTCAACGGAATCCTGTACATGCACCGCATATCCGACCCCCGGGTGGGCGGCTTGTCACGCAAGAATCTCCGCATGTTCCACTCCCTTTGCGGCAACCCCAACCTGAAAAACGTGCGCATCGTTACCACGAACTGGAATCGTGTCAGCCAAGACGAGGGCGATACGCGAGAGCAGGCGCTGCGAGCCGGGGCATTCAAGGACCTTCTAGACGCGGAAGCTAGCATGCGTCGCCATTTGAATACCGTAGCGTCCGCGCGAGCGATCATGGCAGAGCTCGTCCCGCCTGAGGCTGTCACGATGCAGATCCAGCACGAGCTAGAGGCTGGCATGATGCTGGGGGATACGTCTGCCGGCACGGTCCTCACGGCAGAGATGCGGGCGATGCAGAGGCGGCACGAGGAAGAGTTGGCGGAATTGAAGAGAGAGATGGAGATGGCAGCCAAGGCGAACGATCTCACTTTACGGGCCGAGTTAGATGAGGAGCGCAGAGAGCTCGAGAAAAAGATGGTGCGTGCCGAGGAGGATAGGGAGAGGTTGGCGAGGACCCTCGATCAAGCTCGTGAAGATCTGGCAGCCGAGCAAGAACAACTAGAAGCGTTACAAAAGTGGACTGTCGAGCAATCTGCGACACTGAAGTGCCTCAAGGATCAGACAGAAGCAGAGAGAAAGCGACTCGCAGACCAGATGAAAGCGGCCGAGGAAGCGCGCAAGAAGTTGGAAGAGGAACAGAGAAAGGCCATGGAAGAGAACGATATCCTCAAGCAGCGATTGGCGACAGAATTAGAAGACAAGATCCGGGAGGCTATAGCTAAAGAGCTCGAATTAAAGCAAACGGCTGACGAGGCTCGTCGGAAGCAGGCCGAATATGTGGCGGAGATTGCTAGGATCGAACAAGCAAGGAAGAAACTCAAGGAACACGCTGATCGTGGAGTGTTTGGTAGGCTTTTGCGTGGCATGGGCGGTGTGATGGGTTTAATGGACTATGCTGACGCTTTGGGGTTTGTCGGTGGGCTTGTGGGAGCACCTGCAGTGGCGCTTTGGAGGGTGATTTTCGGCAGATAAAGTCATTTATACATGCTTGCTGGTCCGAGTCTGCGTGCCCAAAACAACTAGTGTTCAGTACGTTTAGGTGTCCTATCCTGTCGAGGCGAAGATCAAACAAAGCTGGTGAGTATTCTGTTATAAATGACGCCAAAGGAGAAAACGACCGACCTGCGCGCCGTCGGGATGACGGGATTGTTGAACTGACGATGACACTGTGGCCTTGGACGGATGAACGCATGAATCAGTTTACGTTGTGACGTTGCAAGCGGTTTCTCCTGCCAGTGTGCGTCACAGAGTGCCATGGCAATCTGCCAGATTTGCTTGACGGGAGGCAGCGGCACACTGTCTGCGCACGCCCGGTTGACTCGGAAGGTTTCGGAAACAATCTTAGGGTAATCTAGCGAGTCACGTGAGCACGATGACCTGCCCTGAACTCAAGCCACCAACCCACAAGCCACCTGTACAGTACCAAATTTCCACGCTCCTCGACCTCCCTCATCACCATGCAAATCTTCGTCAAGACCCTCACGGGCAAGACGATCACCCTCGAGGTCGAGTCTTCTGATACGATCGACAACGTCAAGGCAAAGATCCAAGACAAGGAAGGGTAAGCGCTCGTTTGGATGCACTCGTACGAATGTTTGAATGACAATCACGTACATACAACAACAGTATCCCCCCAGACCAACAACGTCTCATCTTTGCCGGCAAACAACTCGAAGATGGTCGTACCCTGAGTGACTACAACATCCAAAAAGAATCGACGCTTCACCTCGTGCTCCGGTGCGTCCCAACCCACACATGCGGACGCGTACTCATTTCGCTGTCTAGTCTCCGTGGCGGCATCATCGAGCCATCACTAAAGGTCCTTGCAGCAAAGTACAACTGCGACAAGCAAATCTGTCGGAAGTGCTATGCACGTCTACCTCCACGCGCAACGAACTGCCGTAAACGCGGTTGTGGTCACTCTTCGCAACTCCGTCCGTGCGTATACACTTGGATCGTACTTGGCTCATACTCATACTCATGTCCCACGCCCACAGAAAGAAGAAGCTGAAGTAGTCCCGCCCACCTTGTCTGAGTTTGTCCGGAAGTAACATAGTCGCTGTCTGTTGTAAACTGTATACATTCCAAACAGTGACTGCAGACTTTTTTTTTCTTCATGCAGCTATGGGGGCGCCAGTGGTTTCGATCGTATGGTCATGGCCATTGTTCACCTTGTCTCACTTCTCTTTGTTGCAGCTACGGTTACATCCCGGGGGCTCGTACAGTTCATGACCTGGCTCACCACACCGCAAGACGTCTGGCATCGCGTATCCGCAACGTATGTCCCCCTTCCGCACGCGAGATCACTCCCGACGGGAACACCTACTCTAGTCTACGCGGAAAAACCAAGCCCAAGCCCACCTCTTCCACTGTGTCCGACCGTGACACGCACACTCTCGAAAGACATCTTTCATAGCAGCGTGTCTTCCCTATATACGGGTGTCGTGCTGCTCAAAGTGGCGTTATTCAAATTTGGGGCTCTTTCCAGCCCAACCAAATGTATGCATATTGCATTGGATTGCATCGCTCGTGTCGTAACACGGACAAGACCGGCGACCGTGATGCCGCATCAATGATGTATGATGCCGGTGAACGACGGATGACGGATGATCGTTTCTACGCGACTGTGCTTTGCGCCTTTATGTATACTTGCTAGAAAAGTACGAGTTTCGAGTGACTTGCTGGCAGTCGATCGGATGCTTCTCTGCTCGAAACGTCCGCCTTGTCGCGCAGAGCGGATTGGCGGTGGTGTCGGATAGCGCGTCTCCTGTATGGCGAGGGATCCTTTGAGCGCAAATGACTTTTTTTGTATACTTTGTCAGAGCCAACCTGAGCGGACGTTTGGCCCCTGAACTGAATACCACCACGCCGGTCGGTCGAAAAAACGGTGTTAAGAAATGTATTATGACGACATCCTTATCTTTACACTAAGTTTACCCAGCAAACGTACAATTTTGAAGACGGCTACGAGACGAAGAACACGGGAGAACACACACATAAAGAGTCATCTCATCAATCATCACCTGGGTGACATAAAAACGAACAGAGGAAAACCAAAAGAAAACCGATGCAGGATGTAAACCGAGGCATTGCGCCCAAAAGATGTGTGTCATATAAACGAAATGGGACGAGAGGGATACCCATCGAGATCATTTCATCGTTCAGCTGGGCGGCTGAGCGGTTCCATGACCGACACGCGCTTTTGATAGGGATGGGAATGGTCTGCCAACGGACGGTCGTCCGTCTCAAACTCGACCGTTTTCTCCACCGTGATTTCGAGCTGGTTCAATATAGGTCGCACATGAGCATGACACATGGCTGGATTGTGGGCATCATGGTTCGCCGTTCGTACCTTTGTCGCGCCACAGGGCTCGTTGCGTGTCTAATATCACAAAAGACAGGGGTGAACACGGGGAGACCGCGGGGGAACTTGGGGACACAAACGTACCGAACACTTGCCCGTCGTTCGCCGTGGTATGCTCGAGAATCGGGGGAACCCTGGAGGGAAGTCTGCAGAGCGTTGGCGTTGGTGTTGAAGGGTTTTGCGTGTGTTCAGGCTGGAGGGTTATCGTGTGTGATGCACCACGGGATTGACAAGCAAGTATGAAACTCACGTGGCAAGCAACGAGTTGGCGTATACTGCAGGACGCATTGTGAGCACGAATCAGAGCTTGGAGCATCCACGTACATTTACAGATGACAAAGTGGAGTCCCATGAAGATGAGATTATTGGGCATGGCGAGCCACTTGGACAGCTGTCAAAAACAGCCAGACATCGAGGCTGTTGGCATACTCACGCAAATCATAGAGACAATCGTGGCAGCACTTGAAACATGTTTGAGAAAGGGAGTGAACCGCACAAGAGGATTCGTTCACCTTGTCAATAAATTGGTCTCAAACGTGTAGAGAACCACGGCGCCAATGATGCGATCCAAGCTTCGGCACCATTGGCGTGAGTAGTCAAGCTCTCCAAGGACAACGGGCACATACCTCCTCGAGCCCCTCTTGGCGTTTTGAAGGGTGTACAACGAATACGTCAGGAACCCCGTAATCAAAATGTCGACGAGGGTGGACATCGCGAGGCCGAGGGTAAAGACCCACTTTTGTGAGAGGACAGAAATGGTAAGACGCAGATCAGCAGCGACACGCCATTCGAGCTCACTCGGAATTCTGCCTTGAACGCCTTGAAGGTTTTCTTGTGAATCCTGGTCATCTGAAATCAGCCCAGGCAACGATCGAGCAAGCAAGGATACGACGTACATCTCGATTGTCGTTACTGTCAGTGGTGATAGAGCGAACTTCGTGAACATGTAACGGTGTGTGAATCGAGTCCTTTACCTGTCGCGCAACCTTTTCGTTTGGTCAACGACTCGTCGACAGAAAGGAAGAAGTAGCGAAACCCACATAGACGGAAGAACGCCAACACCAACTTGGTCGATGTCGATCAACTGTGGTCCCAGATCATGATAAAGCAGTGCTTACGATTAACGCCGTGATTCGCCATTCTTCTCGACTCACTTGAAAAGCATCAGAACCTTATCAGTCGATATCAACAAAATACGACTCACATTTGTGAATCCTATGAGCGAAAAAGCTAGGCAACCGCGTCAGCAAACTAGCAAGACAAAGACCGTCAACTAAAGTACCAATGTACGATGAAGGTGAGAATTGCCTAGAAGAAGCAGATAAGCGACCTTGCAAAAGCAGACTTAGAAGACGACACGCACTGTAGTTATGACCGTCAACTACCAGCGATAAGGTTTAGTAGGAAAGCAAATATAAGATGAAGAATGTTACACACTGCTAACGGGCTAAAATATATTTAATTACATGCGATGAAGCAGATAGCTGTAAACGTACATTGGTATCGTGTCTATCTCGTCCTTTTCGCCGTAATTTGAAATTAAATAAATCCAGATTGATGTATAGACCAATAGGCTGTGCGCGGTGTCGAGGGTCCTAACGGAAGCGGAGTTTGTCATTGGTGTACGAAGCAACCAATTGCCTGCTTAGCACCGGGGACCTACCATACTGCCGCAACCTGGTGTGGTGATGGTGTGAGCTCATGGCGATAAGGCAATCGTGGGCGACTCACTATGGCCTTGATCCTTGCGCAGTCTTGAGGGAAGAGCTTCATATAGAGGAAAACTTGGACGATGACTGCCCCTGACAGACTAATATAGAGTCGAACGGGGTTGGTCGTGTCAGGAACCAAGAGAGAAACGACCGATACTGACACTGCAGCAAGGAAACCGCCGAGCAAGAGCGCACCAAGCGTCGTATTGATTGGGACGGGGGACGACATGATCCGCACCCAAGTATGTGCGAAAGGGAAGAGCGTGAAATGAAGGGGAGAGGGAGAAGAAGGTGAAACGGACAAGGATGCCAACCCCGTCTTAAGTTATTATGGTGGACAGCCTTTGTTTAATTGGCGCGTCCTTTGCATTCTTCATCGAGGTGATTCAAACACTCCGATTCGCTCACAAGGTTCAGTTCAGCTGCCGTGCGGGTCCAATCGGGGTACATCGTGATGGGTGCAGCTCAGTTGACAGGAACGGTTGCCTCAACTCAGACCCATGTGCTATGCATCGTGCCTGGGCCTGTGTTTGAATGGAATGATAGCCGTATTGCACACCAATTACACAACGATGCATACTCACTACTGTAAGTTCCGCCGTGACAAGGCGAACAAGACCTGTCACGGTACCCACGCGCGTTTGTCACAGTCACGTGTCACACCCAGCTTCCTCTTTGACCCTCATGCCTTTGACCGTGCGTTTCTCGGTTTTGCCTCCTTTTGCTTCACTAATACCATCATCCAGGACACTTCAGCCCAGATGGACGAAGACGTGCTGAGCGACGTGATACCGAGCAACATCGTCTCAAGGCAGGCAAGTACCCTATCCCCCCCCTCAGGTGCTGTATTCATGACGCGTGTGATGTCCGACGTAACAGCAGAGCGAAGGCGCGGACGATGGCGAGAGCGAGTACATCGACGGTGGCGCGAGCATGGAAGAAGACGAACTTCAGAGTGACCAAGACGAACAGGTTAGCCCCCCTTGATTTTGTTTCTCTCAAGTCACTCAATTTACATCTTACCTCCCTAGCCTGTCGCGAGCGGTTCATCGCCGTCAAAACTTACCAAGATACAGCAGTCCGCTGAACGACAGCAGAAGAAGCAAAAACGGAAGGCAGAGGAAAGCCAGCTCCACGTGAAGCGGCAGCAGATGGACAAGGCCAAGGTACCCTCGCACGTTATTTCCTTCTTTATGTTCTCACGCTTCCCTAGATCGCAGACGCCATGAAGCGTTACTCCTATTTGTTGGGTCAGACTGACCTCTTCAAATATTTCGTTGACATCAAGGTCTGTCACATTAATCTTGCCCGCTATTTCTTCATCTTTGCGCGTTCGCAGAAAGCTCGCGATCCTCAATATGCTGCGCTTTTGGATGCGCAACCTAAACAGCGCGGGAGAGGTCGCAAGAAACTCGTGTATGTGCGCCAGTTCGTCGACCTTCATTCGCTAACTCCCGGCTAGCGACCAGAGTGCTCGCCACAGAAAGTCAGAAAAAGAGGAAGACGAGGAAATGCTCAAGGATGGCGAGCTCGCCGCCGAAGGAGACGATCAGCCATACGTCTTCGAGGAATCACCAAGCTGTAAGTTCAATTTTTCCAGCAATCAAGTCTCCTCACTCTCACTCGCCCAGTTATCCACGGCACTATGAGGCCGTACCAACTTCAAGGGCTGAATTGGATGGTGTCCTTACATCACAATGGGCTCAACGGCATCCTTGCCGATGAAATGGTTTGTGTTCTAGACTACGTAACCCGCGTTCGCTCAGCCACCGTCACAGGGTCTCGGTAAAACTCTGCAGACCATCTCGTTCTTATCGTACCTTAATCACTACCGCGGCGTTCCCGGCCTTCACTTGATCGTCGTTCCCAAGTCAACACTCCAAAACTGGGCCCGAGAGTTCGAACGGTGGACACCCGACGTCAACGTTGTCGTTCTCACTGGCACTAAAGAAGAACGGGCCGAGCTGATCGCTAACCGACTGATCCCGCAAGACTTCGACGTCTGTGTCACCTCGTATGAGATCTGTCTCATAGAAAAGTCAGCACTGAAGAAATTCTCTTTCGAATACATCGTCATCGACGAAGCCCATCGTATCAAGAACGTCGACTCCATTCTCGCCCAGATCGTTCGCGCCTTCATGTCCCGCGGTCGTTTGTTAATCACGGGTACCCCGCTTCAGAACAACCTCAAAGAGCTCTTCGCTCTCCTCAATTTCATTTGTCCGGAGATTTTTTCCGACTATGCCGATCTCGACTCTTTTCTTCACAAGGACGACGCCGGTGCGGACGGCGAGGAGGAGAAGAGCAAGAAAGTCGTAGAAGCATTACACAAAATATTACGGCCATTCCTTCTACGTCGTGTCAAGTCCGACGTGGAGAAGAATCTTCTTCCGAGTCAGTCCGCCTTCTTCCTCGCGTGGTTGGTAACTGACTCGCGCTTCAGAAAAAGAGATCAATATCTATGTCGGTCTTACCGAGATGCAGCGCAAGTGGTATCGTTCCGTCTTGGAAAAGGATATAGACGCGGTAAACGGTATGCTTTTGCCGTCTGTTGGAAATGTTTGACTCTAAATTTTTTTGTGGAAGGCTTGACGGGTAAGAAGGAGGGGAAAACGCGTTTGATGAACATGGTCATGCAGGTAAGCCTTACGACCGACTTCAAGTACACTTTCTGACATGATCGAAGCTTCGAAAAGTCACGTGCCATCCGTATCTGTTTGATGGCGCGGTAAGTCCCTTACCCTGTCTGTCGCGGGTTCGTCTAAACTGCGCAATCAGGAGCCAGGTCCGCCATACACCACGGACGAACATATCATCGAGAACTCGGGAAAGATGATGATATTGGACAAACTGCTCAAGTCCTTGAAGGCCAAAGGATCAAGGGTATTGATCTTCAGTCAAATGAGCCGGGTGCTAGACATTTTGGAAGATTACTGTCTCTTTCGTGGATTCAGTACGTCACAACGTCGTTCACTAATCATAGATTTTTAACATCATGTTTCTACTCCCAGAGTACTGCCGGATTGATGGTAGTACAGCGCACGACGACCGGATCATGGCAATCGACGAGTACAACAAGCCCGATAGCGAAAGGTTCATCTTTTTGCTTACTACCCGCGCTGGTGGCCTCGGCATTAACCTGACGACCGCCGACATTGTCAT